>ML305140.1:0-12561 GCA_005239505.1 Nicotiana paniculata
CAATATACCTCGAACTGAAACCAATACCACACATAATCGTGCAATCAACTTATCATTAACAGATTCCCCTACTTGGCTCAAAGCCAACGATCGAGACAAACAATAACTCACAATGCCAATAATAACACCACCCATTTAACAACTCAAGTCATCTGCAAATCTCGCATTCACCATTGTAACAGTCATGCCAACTCCCACAAGCGACCTAAACTCTAATTACAACATATATCATTTACTGGTAGAAGAGAACTTATTGCAGAACTACATAGGGATCACACACCCTAGGACAGTCCGCAGGAGATACCCCTACCCGCTAGCCTCAAACATAATATCTCTCTATACACTTTCGAAGACCATAACTATCACGCAATTGCTACACCTTTCTGCATCTAAACACAACCAACGCCTACCCTCGAGGCATCACAATACGCGGTAAAAAAACCTGAAGATGATGACAGAAATAACACTGGAGCGGTGGTCACAGAAATTTCGAGCTCTTGGAAGCTCTACCCACACATGTCCGACCACATGGATACCCTTACTGGACACCACGTGTCCCAAGAATGCTACTGAACCGAGCCAAAATTCACACTCGGAGAATTTTTGCATAGAGCCTTTCCTCCCTGAATCCTTATAATGCCATCCTCAAATACTGAGTATGCTACTCCTGGCTACGCGAATATTCTAGGATGCCATCAATGAATACAATAGCAAGGAGTGCTAATACGGCTGGAATACACCGTCAATCAAATACGTAAACGCTACTGGGGCAATGATTAGCTCAAAAGACATCACCAGAAACTCATAACCCAACAGAAAGATCTGCTTCAATCCATAACTACACAACATGAGAGGTCTTCCAATACACTCACAACTCAAGGCCATATACCAAACCGAGACAGAAATCAAACACTCAATAAATCTTGCCACATTTCTAGCCAACCCTTTTGTTACAAATCACAGTCTGAACACATCTAACCACCAAATCACACTCACCACATAGGCATCCAGTCACAAAGTCCCGTTAATAAGGACATCAACGGACATATAAGTCCCCAAATACAGGTGCCCACACAACGAAATCTCAGCACTCAAGCCACAGAATGAATCCGGCCTCAAATCTTCCAGACTGGCCCATTACCAACATGACAAAATTACATCTCATCCATGGAAGTCACAAGCCGTCAATGCACGGCTAATACCAAGCGCTCTCGGGCGCGTTCGAATACATGGAAGGAATTCAAGAGTTACGCTCTTGGATAAAATAAATGGGTTCGCACGATAAGAATTCAATAATGTGAGATTTTCCTAAGGGTTCTGCAGCCTCTCAGAGATAAGTACAGACGTCTCCGCACCGATCCGCAAGACTCTACTAAACCTGCTCATCACCGGTGAGTCCTACGTAACATAGCGCTCTGATACCAACTTGTCACGACCCCAAATCTAAACCAGTCGTGATGGTGCCTATCGTGGAACTAGGCCAACCAAAAACTACACTCAAATCGCAATAAGCTTCCATTTACATCTTTACTAAACTGATAACCCATATAGGTTTCTTTTAAACATTAATAAAACAATTAAGGCTATACCGAATATTAAATACAATCCCTGAGATCCCGGAGTCACTGGTTATGAGCATCTACATAAATTATATAACTCAAAAGAAAATAAATTCTATAATAGGAAGCAGGAGAGAGAGCAGGACTGCGGACGCATGCAGCTACCTCGCAAACCTCTGAGAAATCTCTGGAACAGATAGATAGCTCACCCTACCCTAACACCTGGATCTGCACACAAGGTGTAGGGAGTAATGTCAGTACACCAACTCAGTAGTAATGAAAATAAATCGGGCCTGAGCAACAAGAAACACATAAAATCAATTCATTAATTCACAATAAGCAAATCCTTTCTTTCCCACAATTTATACGTTAAATCATCACGCTTAAAAGTCAATTTCAGTGAAAATCATTTGGAAATACACTTGCCAATAGTTTCAACATAACTTTCAAGAATTTTAGTGTAAAAATGCTGAAAATCATAAAAGGCCCCTCGGGCAAAACATATTTCATAAGTTCAGAGTGAAAGTGGAAAAATCATAAGTAGCCCCTCGGGAAAAAATATGTATCATAATCAGCCCCTCGGGCATGCCTCACAGTCACTCATAATCAGCCCCTCGGGCATACCTCATAGTCACTCATAATCAGCCCCTCGGGCATACCTCACAGTCACTCATGCCTCCCAATCACTCGTCACTCGACACTCGCACTCAGAAGGTACTTGCACTCGCTGGGGGTGTGCACAGACTCCGGAGGGGCTCCTTCAGCCCAAGCACTAATATCAAGGAACCTCGTGGCGTATCATATCCTAACAAATCAGGCCCTCGGCCTCACTCAGTCAGAACCTCTCAAAAGCCCCTCGAGCGTATCAGTAAAACGAGGTACTCGACCCAAAACATCATTTTTAAATCTTAAAGTAGTGTAAATCAGGTTGAGTTTCGAAAATAGTAAGCACAATGTAACTGAGTGAAATCATCAATAAACAGTGAGGAAATAGCAGTAAAAAGCTCCCAAGGGGTCTAAACAAGTCGGCACGAGGCCCCAAACATGGCTTATAGCCCAAATATAGCAATAGTCTTTAGAACACAGTTTAACATATGATTTAGAGTAAAATATGCAACTCAATAGTTTCCGCGGAGAGGACCAAGTCCAATCCAAAAATCAGTGCGCGCCACATACTCGTCACTCGACATGTGCGCCATTCTAAAAGCAGTGAGAAATATGAAGTCTGGGATTTCATACCCTCAGGACAAGATTTATAACCATTACTTACCTCCACCGGTCCACAACACTAATCCGCGATGCTCTTGCCCCTCAAATTGGCTTCCGATTGCTCCGAATCTAACCAAAACCAGTTTAACATCATCAATAAACGCTAAAGGAACACAACCCAATCAAAAACTATCAATTTACACAAAAAATTCGAAATTCGGCCAAATTCCGAGCCCCAGGCCCACGTCTCGGAATCCGATAAAATTTATATCAAAAGAACCCTTATCCTCCCACGAGTCCGTACAAACCAAGAACATCAAAATCGGACCACAATTGCCCACTAAAATTGCCAAAAGAAATTTCCAAATCTTTCCTCTTATTTACAAACTTTTTTTTTCTACTTTAATCCTTCAAATTACAAGCCTAATCCGAACAAAATAGCATAGAAACGACTTTAATAATCTGGGAACTTACCTCCACTGAAGACCCTCAAATTCTCTTTTCAAATTGCCCTCAAATAAGCTCCAACCGTATGCAACAATGGTAGATTGACCAAAATTTCACGGAGGCTTTCTTTTTATACTGTTCTGCCTAGAAAATCCGCACCTGCGGACCCGCACATGCGGTCCCAGGTGTGCACCTGCGAACGGATCAATTCTCGCATCTGCGATCTCTTCTCCGCACCTGCGGCTTCGCAGGCGCGGCCAACTCTTCGCACCTGCGGACTCCTTCTGACTAGCCTCCCTTCACACCTGCGCATGGATCTTCGCACCTGCGGCGTCGCCCCTGCGGCTACTCATCCGCAGGTGCGGCCACACACCAGAAACTTTACACCAACAGCCATTTGCTGCAATTTCCTAAGTCCAAAACTCCGCCAACCATCCGAAATCAATCCCGATCCCCTTGGGGCTCCAACCAAACATACCAACACACCCCATAGCATTATTCAAACTTAGTCGAGCCTTCGAAACACCAAAAACAACATGAAAACACCAAAATTACATCAAATTCAACCCTATGAACTTTAAAACTTCTAAATTTCACCAACGACACTGAAACCAACCAAAACACCTCCGATTGACCTGAAATTTTGCACACATATGCAAAATGACATTTCAGACCTGTTCCCACTTCCGGAATTCCATTCCGACCCGATAACCTATTTTCCACTGCCGATCGGAAATCGCCAAAAACTAACTTTCGCCAATTCAAGCCTAATATTACACCAGACATCAAAACTACATTCTGAACACACTCCTGAGTCCCAGATCACCTAACTAAGTTATTCGAGCCATAAAATCCGCATTCCGAGGTCGTTTACCAATAAGTCAACTCTCAATTTATTTTTTCAACTATTAGGCTACTTTAAGAGACTAAGTGCCTCAATTCTCACCATAACCATTCTGAACCCGAACCAACCGACCCAACACACATAAATGACGATGAACCACATATAATAAAGTAGAAACGGGGGAAACGTGGATAAACTCTCGGAACGACTGGCCGGGTCGTTACAACTTCGTGGCCGACTTTACACCGACCTTAATGCCCGAAATCAAAAGGGAATTATTTATAACCTCGAGGACTACTCGAGAATTTGGATCCTTTTTACGGACAGTGCCTCGAACGCAAAGTGGTCCGGGATCGGCATCATGCTGAAACCACCTACGGGGAATATAGTTAGGCAGTTTATTAGAATTGTGAAATTGAGTAATAATCTCGCCCAAACTCACACCATAAATAGATCGTGAGGCGGTCCATGCAATAATAAAACCCAACGTAGGCCGGGATCGAATCTACAGGGAGTTAGAATAAGGATTAGGTATATATTTAGTTTAATTGTATGATTTGTATAAATTACTCTTCCACATTCTTGTTTGTTCTTCTACTTCTACTTTGATATATTATTTGGAATTATAAAACTAAGAGACAATATTTTTGTTTTTGTTGTTTTTCAAGTTGATAAAAGGTGTAGGGTCCTGACTTCCACAAAGGTGGTTACTTAATGGGTTGTAAACTCTAGGGAAAGTTTGATTGGTCGGTGTTATAATATAGCAGTCACACTCGATTAATCACTCTATACCTCTCGGTAGTTTGAGTGATTTTACTCAATTTGGCTTTCTCAAGTCCAAATGGGTATTGCACAAAATAAGTGATAAATGCTCAAGTCGGGTCTTACTATCTCTAGATTCAACCCTTAAATTGGGGCTATCAATTTCTTGAGTTCACCCATATTTCTTGTTAGCCAAGTTCTCCTAGACTTAGTCTCTCTTTCTCAAGTAGAGATTAAGTCAATTGAATCATTGTTTGCAACCATTAATTCTTGAATTCAAGAAATAACTAGGCTAAATATCACTAACCCAATCACAAACAAACCCTAAATCAAACACCCATTAAATACCCAAACTAGGGTTGGGTCACAACCCTAGCTAAAAATTTAGCTACTCATGGAAAATGTAGAAATTAAAGAATAAACTAAGATAGAATCCATAATAGATGATTATATAAAGAAAATCTAATGTTTAAAAGTTAATCTAGTACAAAATTACTCAAAGTAGTAAAGAAAACGGCTCAAGTGCTCTCCCAAAATAAAACTTATCATAAAAATGATAAAAAGTTCTATTTATACTAAGCTAAAAATATCTAACAAAAATGCCCCTGCGGAGGTTGTGCGGCCGCACAATGATGTGTGCGGTCCGCACAATGAGATTTGGCTTCACAGGTTCCAGTTTTGCGGCCGCACAATTCTGGGTTGTGGTCGCACTCCTTCAACTTCTGCGGACCGCACATTTATGAGTGTGGCCACACTCCTGCTTCTGCGGCCGCACAGTTATAGTGCGGTCCGCACTCCTTGGTCTTGGTCTTTGGTTGTGTGAGACTTCTGCGGACCGCATAAAAATGAGTGCGACCGCACTTGTAGTCCTGCGGCCGCACAATAATGGTGCGGTTCGCATATCTTCAATTTCCCAATTTTTCCAACTCTCTGCATTTTTATTCTACGGCCGCACCAAAATTTTGCAATCCGCACACTCTGAAGCTTAATCTGATAGGGCTTCTTCCTTGTTTGCAGCCGCACACAGTATTGTACGGTCCGCACTGTAAGCATTTTTACCCTGTTTTAGTCCTTGTCCAATTTTGACTCCTTTTTAGTTTATTTTTATTCTTTGGCTCGTTTCCCAATATTCCTGCAAGAAAGCTCATTTCATTAGTTCTTGGGAATACCTTTAAGCATTTTTGAGCCAAAAGGCAAGTAAAAGAGAGCAAATAAGCGGTCAAAGCCCTACTTATCAACTCCCCAAAACTTAAGCTTTTGCTTGTCCTCAAGCAATTAAGGCAATTCCCACCTCCATTAGAAAAATGGATATTTCAGCTAGCCTAAGTTGAGTCAAACATAAATCAATTGGGACCAACAATTACCCACACGCTCATGAATCATTAACAAGCCTATGATTTGAATATTGAATCACAAATGGCTCTAATGTGACACTTGAGCATCAAGGGTTGACTTTGTTCATCAAGGAAGCACTTTCATGGAAGTCTAGGTGGATCCCAAACTCCTCCTCCTATACTCTCCGGATGCTCATCTCACTCACGAATGAAGAATTCAAAACAATGACTCGAGGAAGACTCGCTCATCACTCTCAAAAGAATGCTACAAGCTCTACTCTAAGTACCATATGCTTGCCCCTCATGTAGATCACCACTAATGTAAGCTTGCTTGGCTTGAAATCATGTAAGGATTTTTCGGCATGTAATGAAGGCTTTTGGATTAAGGAGGGTAATATCGGATTGGAATCGGTTCATATTTCCTTTAGCACTTCATATTCTCTTGTTGGCTCATACTTTGCCGACTATTTGAGTCATTTTCTTTTCCCTTAGCGAGATTAAAGAGACTTGACATCACTCTTTCTTTGTCATGCTATTCATGATCTCCTTCTTTGCTTTCTCCATGCTTTGCACTTTTTCTTTATTTTGCATCTTTTCAACTCTTTCACATTATTCACTTTCTTTTTTTGTTTTTCTTTGTTCTTCCTTTCTTTTTCTTTGCCTTTTCCGCTTCTTCATTTCTCTAGTCTTTTTGTGCCTTGAAAACATCTTTAGACTCCTTGTCTCTCCCCCAAACTTATGTTTTTGCCATTTGAATCACATGAGTGCTAAAGAAAAGTCGGGTGCTAAGAGAGAGTCATTATAAAACGGTTAAAGCATTGTAATATGGTTATTGAATAGAAAGGCTTTCGGCTCAAAAGGGTTTACTAAGGCTGATATCCTTAGTGGGCCATGGAAGGTTTCAAAACGGGCCAAGGAGGGTCTGCAATCACTTCTCAAGCCAAGCTAACTTAGAATTTTGCCTAAAAACACATTCAGAACAAGTTCTAGACCATTCACACGGGTACTTGGACTTGTAATAAAATACCTCACCTCTCAAACAACCGGATTGTTAAATAGAAAGGAGTCGAGGGCCCACAACAACCGCATTCAAGCTTGAAAATCTCTAATGGTTCAACTAAACCATCCAATGATTTCCTAAGTCAACACAAGATTTACAAGGTCACTAACTAGAGCTATTTCTTTACAAAAACTTATTTTTAACCATAAGCGCATAGTTAAGTGTATTGGTACCAAGTGAAGCATTCTTGAGACCCTTTTATTCATTACTACCATTTCTTTGCCTAAACTAGAAAAGAAAACGGACTCAATCCTTTAAGAAGGTTGTCACGCCATCCATCTTTGGGAAGAGCCACCTGGTTCACACAAAATACACCTTTGAAAAGAACTGTAGCATTAAGAAAACCAAAGGCTTATTGATCACTCAAATGTAAAAAGAAGCTAACAAATCCAAAAGAAACTACTAAAGTAAATAAGAAGTTATACTCCTAAGAAAGACAAACTAAAGAAGCTACGAAATAAACTACGAAAAGTAAGATAATGAATATACAAATCTAAGTAAAATGAATATATACATAAGGGAAACTAAATATATACATCAAACGAGAGGGAAGAGTATATACATACCAAAACAGAAAATAAAGATAAAAGAAAAATAGTGTAAGAGTTATTACAGGCCAATATCAATGTCAATCAATCAAAACAGACCACCCACAGAATGAAAATAAGCATTGTCCCCAATGCTTAACAAAAATAAGAACAAGGAAGGGTATAGAGTTAAGAGAACTCCCTTTGTTGTCTTAGTCTACATGGCATCCCCATCATCCTCAGTCTCATCTAGCTGTATCTCATCGTCGCCTAGCTGAGGGACAATAGGGTTGCTAAGCATCTGGATCATCTCCTCAGTAGTGTGGGCAGTAGCATTCGTCTCCTCATACTGGCCGGCTGCTGCCTCGGGTACTACTGGTGTTGCTTGTGCTGCTGGGACTGTTGACTCTATAAGCAAGTCCAATGGTAGATCTCTGGCAGATGCAATCTTGGCAATCTCTGTTCTCAACCTCTCCACTGACTTCTTCAACGCCTGAGACTTCTGGATCTTCTTTGTTTGCTTTCCCAACTCCTCAATGACCTCCCCATGCGCTACCAGAGTCTCCATAATGGTCTTCTGATTGTCCAGAATCTTCTTCAATATTTCCTCCACTGACGGAGGTACATGTGGTGCTGCTGGGGAAGAGGACTGTGCTGCAGCATCACTGGATATGTCAGACCGCTTTGAAGTAGTTGTCTGCATCCAGTTGTTGAGACTCGCCAATGTCTGGGGGACTCGCACCGCAGTATGTGGATAAGTGGATGAAGGTGGTACTGATAATGGAGCTGATGGTCTAGACGAATAAGGAGGTGGCATGGCTGCTGTAAAAGGCATGGCATCTGTGGAAGGCTCAACAGCTGAATCAGTAACTACTACCCTTGGCTCCTCATACAGGCCAATGGAGGTAGTTGCCTTACCCTTGAACTTCAGGTTGTCAGCATCCTGTAGGTGGTACCATGAGAATGGCTTCTTAGCCTTTACTTTTGTATCATACTGCCTCGGCTCTAGTTTTTGATCATTGAAATACTCTAAGAGGATGTTCGGGTATGGATATAATCTCTCATCCTTCTAGAAAACTAATGTAATATTGGTGGACATGATGGCACCCACATTTATCGGATACCCAACCATAATCGAAGCCATCAGAACTGCTCGGGGAAGGGGAAGGTTGTTTTCATTTAAGCACGGATCAATGTGGCTGCATACGAATATCTGCCACCCTTTTGCTTCAAAATTTAGGGTGGCCCAGATTATGGGGACCCCTGCTGTGAGCCATGGAGGTGGTGGTCCTCGAGCTGCCAAAATATCTGCTAACCATGGCCGAGCTGCATCACCCAAAGCCAACTTTTCCAAGTATTGTACTGCCTCCACTTCTTCAAATCCCACATATGAGTTCAAAGCACAGGAGTCGAATCAGATTTCCAGATTTCACACCTTTGTTACCTTTGTACCCTTCTTTATGTGAGCCACATTGGCATAAAATTCTTTAACCAAGTGCTCATTTGCGTCGAGGACACTTTGGGTGAACCATTTCCACCCCTTTCTCTCCCGGAACTGTCTGAGGACATTTGGATTATGAATCTCCAAGTCCTTCATCAAGAACTGTCTCTCAAGTGTGAGAAATCTCTGGGGCCACCATTCTCTAAACCTGTTGAAGGCAGTCAAGCTAAAAAACTGTCTTCCCACATCTATCTTCTCCTTGACCTCTCAAGTCCACCCACTCAAGTGTCACCTCCTCTCCCATAATTCAGGACATCATCATCATCATCTACATTGATTTGTGCGGGAGGAGAAGGTGAAAAGTAGGGCTCGGAACCCTGGCGTTTTGCGTCAGAATCAGCAGAAGAACTGTTTGTAAGCTCATTGCGCAATTGATAGCGCCTAGTGGGTTGTGGTGGATGGGACTGGGGTTCAGGCTGGACCTTCATAGAGTGACCTCAGAGGCTTTCCCAGATGGGGAACATTCACTGGTATCGGAGGGTTCAAGAACTCTTTCGGCGGTTTCTTTCTTGCTTATGGTTATCTTAATGGCAAGTGGTAGGTTACTCTTGCCTCGGCCTCGGTCCCGGGAAGGCTCACCCCTCCCTTTTAATGAATCAGCTCTGCCGCGGGATCTAACCATTGTCTGCAACACATAGAAATAAGAATCAATTATAATTGAAGCTCATAGTGTATACAGATGCATACTTGATAGTTGCAGTCAAGCAGACTCAGAAAAGGAAGTACAGACCGCACAAAAGTGAGTGCGGCCGCAGACAGCCGAGTGCGGACGCACAATTTCACAGTGCGGTCACACAACCAAAAGTGCAAACTGCACAATTTTGAGTGCAGCCGCACAACCCCAGGTTCAGACTACTGGGTTCTCTGATCATTCGGCAGTGCGGACCGTACAATTTTGCTGCGGACCGCATAATTTCACTACGGACCACATAATTGTGGGTGCGGTCCGCATAATTCAATCGCCAATTTTTACCCTAACTCTCACATCTGCGGACCGCACAAAAATGTGTGTGACAGCACAATTTTAAATTATAGGCACTGCTTGTCATTTCATGCAATTTTCTCACAGATAAAGCAAGATTTGAGCAATTAAACATAATTAACTATTTACCGGGGCCCCAATTAACATTTCAGATACTACCCACATGATACTAAGAAAAAATGACTATCTATTGACATTGTCAGGCATGAAAATAACCCTATATAAAAAAACAAACTAAGAAAAGATAAAAAATCTAAAGATTTAATGAACATACCAGTAAGGAAGGATGTAGGTGTGAATCTGCACAGATGAAATTCTTGAAGTTTGAGAATTAATCGAATATGCACTGTGCTTGCTTAGCGTTTCAGAGTTCAGAGAGAGAAAAGTGTGAATAGTACATGGAGGTCCTATTTATAGGTTGAAAAGTCGGTGCAAAAATTACCTGAGTGCGGCCGCACAAGTTTGAGTACGATCCGCACTCTTTGCATGTGCCTTTGAAGAAGTGCTGCGGTCCGCATAAAACTGAGTGCGGCCGCAGAGTTTGTGCAGACCACACAATTTTGTGTGCGGCCGCAATTTGTTAATAAAATTTGACAGGTCAAACTTCAAGGAACATGCACTTTTGGTCTTTCAGTTGTGCGACCCCACACAGAATTGTGCGGTCCGCATAATTCTGGTGCGGTCCGCACTTTTGTGACACTTAGCTAATTTTTATTGCAGAGTCCCTGCAATACACACCCATTCCTGCATACACTTCAAAACTATTTAGCACAAAACAAAGCCTATCTAATCTAAAGAAGAAAACCAAGAAAAAGAAAAGACACATGGGTTGCCTCCCAAGAGTCCCCTGATTTAACATCGCGGCACGATGCAGATTACCAATCATTTGAAATGAAGAACCGCCACAATGTGGCTATCATCAACCTTGCCAAGATAATATTTCACCCGGTGACCATTGATTCTAAACACTTCATCATTTTTGTTCTTCAAGTCTAATGCACCAAAGGGTGTTACATGCACAACTTCAAATGGGCCACTCCACTTGGATTTCAACTTTCCTGGAAACATCCGCAATCGAGAATTGAACAATAGCACAAGATATCCTTCTTTGAATTCTTTATTTCGGATATACTTGTTATGGAGGTACTTCATCTTGTCCTTATACAAGGACGAACTTGAATATGTATGGAACCGGAACTCATCAAGCTCATTCAATTGTCCCACCCTTAAGTTGGAGGTGACATCTCAATCAAGATTAAGCTTATTCAATGCCCACATGGCCTTATGCTCAAGTTCCACCGGAAGATGACACGCCTTCCCAAATACCAATCGATATGGAGACATCCCAATCAGTGTTTTGGAGGCTGTCCTATAAGCCCAAACAACATCATCAAGTTTCTTCGACCAATCCGTCCAGTTCGCATTCACAGTCTTTGACAAATACTCTTGATCTCCCGGTTGGAGACTTCAACCTGTCCACTTTCTTGAAGATGATAGGGGGTAGACACTTTGTGAGTGACACCATACTTGGAGAGTAAAGTATCAAAATATTTGTTGCAAAAAAGCGATCCCTCATCACTAATAATGGCCCTTGGTGTACCAAACCTTGTGAATATGTTCTTCTTCAAAAATGCTACCACACTCCAAGCTTCATTGTTGGGAAAATCCACGGGTTCAACCCACTTTGACACGTAATCCACAACTACCAATATATAAGTGTTCCCACAAGATCTCATGAACGGACCCATGAAATCAATGCCCCACACATCAAAAATGTCAATTTCCAAGATGGTAGTGAAGGGCATCTTATATTTCTTGGAAATCCCATCGACCCTTTGACATTCATCACAACGTTTGATAGGATCGCTAGTGTCCTTGTAAGAAGTAGGCCAATATAATCCACAACTTAACACCTTTGTAGCCGTCCTTGATCCACCATGGTAACCACCATACGGAGAAGAGTGTCAAGCCTCAAGAATTCCTATCTTTTCTTCCTCCGGTACACATCATCAGACCATACCATTTGTACAAATCCGGAAGAGATTGAGCTTCTTCCTTTGGTTTGAAGAGAACTCATTCGGTACTGTGATGACCCAAAGGGTCATTTTACGAATTTAGTCTCCATTCTAGGCTTATTAGCCTTTGTTGGTCCAAATCGCACACGCAAGTATACGTGGTCGTAGCAAGTAATATAATGTTAAATCGAATGTCGAACCCACAGGGACTTGCGTAAACTACTTATTGAATCACTCTAATTGCTATTTAATCGAGCCAAAACAAAATCCAAGAATATAACTAATTTATTCTACGATTATATGAACTAATTATCAAGTAAC
>ML305141.1:0-72508 GCA_005239505.1 Nicotiana paniculata
GACCATTATGTTGAAAGAATTCTTAAAAAATTTGATAATTTTGATGTGGTACCTGTAAGCACTTCTTATGATGCTAGTAGTCAATTAAAAAATAATAAAGGAGATGCAGTAGATCAAAATAAATATGCTCAAGTTACTGGTAGTCTAATGCATTTGATGAATTTTACTAGATCTGATATTGTATATGTTGTGTGTAGATTGAGTAGATATACTCAAAACCCGAGTCATGATCATTGGAATTCATTAGTAAGAGTAATGAAATATTTGAGAGGTACAATGAACTATGGTATTAATTATAGTGGATTTCCCACTGTACTAGAAGGATACAGTGATGCTAACTGGATCTCTGATTCAGATGCGACAAAATCCACTAGTGGTTATGTGTTCACCCTCGGCGGGGGTGTTGTAGCATGGAAATCAGCTAAACAAACAATAATTTCTAGATCTATCATGGAATCTGAGTTTGTGGCATTGGAATTGGCTGGCAATGAGGCCGAGTGGTTAAAAAACCTTTTGGCAAGTATTCCACTAGGAATCAAACCGACACCTTCTATGTCGATGCATTGTGATTGTCAAGCTGCAGTAGCCATTGCTAAAAATAAATCCTTTAATGGAAAGAGTACACACATTCGTTTGAGACATAATGTAATAAAGCAGCTGCTGAAACATGGAATTATTTCCATAGATTATGTGAAGTCAGAAGTGAATTTGGCTGATCCTCTAACTAAACCTTTGGAAAGAAAACTAATATCTGAAACGTCGAGGGGAATGGGACTTTTTCCAATTTGAGCTATATCAACTATGATGGTAACCCAACCTATGTGATTGGAGATCCCATGAAGTAGGTTCATATGGGTAATAACAATTCATTAGTTGATAAAATATGCACTATTTAATTATATCCCTTCCAATGGTGTGTGTGTGTATATAGTGCAAGACTGCAAGAACTGAGAGGCTGAGTCATTAAACTCTTAATCCAATAATCCATAGCCTTTTATAAGTAGTGTATTGTGTTGCAATACACTTGATGGATGGACCTATATGAGTGTGGAGTGCGCTCCTATGAAATTTATGGCAAAATATTTCTAGAGCACTCATGAAAATCAGGCGCGCGCATGGCTTATTAGCGCAAAACCGCGACAAACAACAAAGTGTGTGCGGGTATAATGTGATAGATAAGACACTAAACTTACAAAAGAATTCTTGATTCATAGAATTTCTGAACTTCACCTTTTGTTCTGTAAGTTTAATCTTATTTTATCTAGGTCTGGTTCATAGTCCAAGAGACACCGGATTCGACGCATTATGCTCATTTGTAAAAACCCAGCGAAATTTTTTTATTTCATTATAATATTCTTTTTGAGCTATGTGGGGGATTGTTAAAAATTAATAATAATTTTAATATCTCAAAAAGAATGTTCAAAATCATGTTTAGGTGCATTTTCAAAATATAATGGGTCTTTATTACACCAACTATTTGTAACAGATTATTTATATTTAATTCAATTTTTGAAAATAATAAAACTAAAATTGACTACTTATATTTGTAAGGCTTGAAGTTGTCATTGTATAGCCTTAAATTGCTTTAATGTTTTGTTAGGAAAACTTTTCATTTTTACAAAATCAAAATGAAAACGTATGTATTCTTAATTGTGTTAACGTAAATGTTTTCAATTTAAAATGAAAATGTATGTCTGTTTCATTGTAACAGATATTTTATTTTGGAAAAGTCATTATGGCTTGGACGTTTTCAATCAGATGATTCATTTGTTTTGGACTATATATATTTGTGTTTTCATCTTCTAATGAGGGTAAAAAAATAAAAGTTAAAACTTTTCTTCTTTTTCTTTGTGTTGGGTTTTTCTTTTATAAATCTTTGTTGTTTCTGTTCCTAGTTATACTAGAAGAGTTTGTTGAATCCTGGGAGATATGTCTAAAATTATTTATCTCGGTATGGGCGAAATATCCTTAAGGACAGTGCCTTTGACACGCCTCAAACTAAATCTTTTATTCTCCATAATCATCCAATATTTTCCAACACAATTCAAAACCTTTGTACAACACCAAATCAATGTGCAATAACTGCTAAAAAAAATCCTCCATTAGCCATCATAACCCCTATTATCCTCCGGTCCATCCGGAAAAATAGAAACCAAAATATATTCCGGAACTCTAATGCTCAAGTAAGACCTTCGGACATAACTTTTCAAGCTATGGAGTACCTCCACGGCTCCACCTTGTTCACAATCACCAAACTCCAAATGCACGTCAAAAGAAAATAATATAGTGGAAATCACCACCAAATGGGTTCTTCAAACTAAATACGGACAATGCTTATGATGACAAAAGTAAGGCAGGTAGGACTTATACGAAACTACCATGGAGATTGGATCATTGGCTTTGCAAATTACAACTATGCATACTCTGCCATTCATATGGAAATTCTAGCCTTATATAATAGTTTATGGTTGGCACTCAATAAGAAACTAGTTCCACTTATTGTGGAAACTGACTCACAGGTAATGATTCAATTATTATCGTTTAACAATCTAACTTTCTCACACATGTTAATGGATTGCAGGCAATTACTGGAGAAGCTGGGCAACCCACAGGTGTGCCACATCTTTAGAGAAGTGAATGTTACAGTGGAATTATACGTTCAGTTACTATCATGTAATAACTTCCGTTTGTGTTATTCAATAAAAGCTTCTTTCACTAAGAAAAAATACCTTGTATGGAGCAAAAACTCCTAAGTGTTAAAGGGAAAAGAGAACTCAAAGGGAAAATCTTGGGCCAGCAACTTTCCTCGATGTCTAATGCAGCTTTACAACAGTGAAGACCAATTAATCGAAAGAAAATACTTAAGAAAGATGTTAAAATTTCTTCAACACATCCAGGAACACATAATAGTGATGCTAAGCACATGCAGTCAAACCTTTCTATAACAGTCTTTTTTGTACCGAAATTTTTTGGCTGCTAAAATGAAGTGTTGTTATAGAAAACATACATTCATTATAAGAAAAGTGCTAATTACATGGGAATTTTATTTGCAGAAAATACCTGCGAATTTTCATGGGAAAAATTAAAATTCCTAAATTTAAAATATTTTACATGCGAAAATTATTTTTCCAGGAAAATCCATAGGTAACTTTGACGCCATTAAGCGTAAAATATTTTCTACAAAATTACCTGGGGAATCAAATCGGCAAGTACATTTTCGTAGAAAAATTCGCAGGTAATTAAACGAAGAAAATGGAAAACATTTCCTATAATAATCCATAGGAAAATCCCCAGATAAAGCTACATGCCAATTTACATGCGAATATTTTCTTGGGAATTTATCTGGGGATTTGCTTATTTGGGGAATTACCTAGAAATGTTATTGCTGCCGATTTAGCTGGAGGTTTTTTATTCTGGGGATTGTCTTAGCTGGGGAACTACCTAGGGATGTGTTGCTTCCGAAATAGTTGTGGATATTTTTCTGGGGATTTACTTGGGAATTTTCTAACTTGAAAAATTACATAGAGATTTTTGCTATAAATTTAGTTTAAACAATTTTCTGGCGAATTTGTGTTTTTCATAAAATTATATGGGAATTTATTATTGCAATTTTTGCTAAACATTTATTCTTGGTGATATAGCAGGGTATTTTCTTACCTGAAAATTTATTTGAAATTTTGATTAGGACTTGTTCTTAGAATCTAAATAAAATTTTTATTGTTGGTGCTTTAGTTGAATATATAATACTTAAAAGTTTACCTTAGGATTCTATAGCAACATATTTAAATAAGACCTATATAGAACTGGGCCTATACGTTCAGTTACTATCATGTAATAACTTGCATTTGTGTTATTCAATAAAAGCTTTTTTCATTAAAAAAAACAAAATACCTTGTATGGAGCAAAAACTCCAGAGTGTTATAGGGAAAAGAGAACTCAAAGGGAAAATCTTAGGCCAGCAACTTTCCTCGATGTCTAATGCAGCTTTACACCATTGAAGACCAATTAATCGAAATCAAATGATTAAGAAAGATGTTAAAATTTCTTCAACACATCCGGGAACACTTAATAGTGATGCTAAGCACATACAGTCAAATCTCTCTATAACAGCCTTCTTTATTCCGAAATTTTTTGATTGTTATAATGAAGCGTTGTTATAAAGAACATACATTCTAACATAATAATATTCGGTTCTAAGGAAAATTGTGTTTTTACAGTGAATGACTATTTTATAAGAATGTTGTTATAGAAAGATCTGACTCATGTCTTTCTGATTATGAGACTGGCTACAATTCTTGGTGACTGGACTTGACATTAATTAAGTCCAAACAGGAGCTTCCACTTTCAATATATAAAAATGAGACGAGCAACAAAACAGAAGCTACTAATTTCATCCTATGTTAATTTAAGTTGATCAAGTTTAGCTGTCAAAATATTTACATTAAGATGATGACGACATAAAATACGCAGCCACATCATCCTATGTACCACAAACTTAGAGAAAAATCACCCTGGGAAGAAATTTGAGGTTGAAATAATGGTAATCTACTTGCTAAGAATCATGTGGCAGGGTGCGTGTCACACCTCCTTTTTCAACGAGTAGGGGTAATAAGGGAATTTTTCCACTTTAAGTGACATTGTTCAATTTTTTGGTTTTATTTTATTCAGAATCGTCACCCGGATTTTTTACGGTGTCCCGGAACACCATTTATTTATTTTAGAAATCCCAAAACCGAGGAATTTTAACTTTGTAAAATTTCTACAAACCAGAAATCCGGGCAAGGAATTCTGTTAACCCGGGAGAAGGTGTTAGTCACTCCCGAGTTTCGTGGTTCTAGCACGGTCGCTTAATGATTAAACTTGGCCTAAATTATTTAATTACTGCTTTTATATCTATGTGCATTTTTATATATTGTTACCGCTTTTATTATTCAATTATAGGAGTTCTTTTGAGACGGATCACGTATGCGTAAAACCCGTAGAGTTTGAAAATGTGTCTAAAATCATGTCACGCGGACGTGTACATAATTCTCGACACTGAACTCATTCAAGGAGATAAACAAAGTTGCGCAAGTGCATTTTCTTGTTTTGTTGCCAAAAAGAAACCAAAATCACGTCACGTGAACATGTACGCAATTCCGATATTTAGAAATCCGTTCCCAAAAGTGTCTCTACGAGTGTTTATTTTAGTCTTTTATTTGTGTTACGTAAACGTATACACAATTGAGAAAAAGGTATATTTTAGTTTGGTTTCATTTAAAGTTACGTAAACGTATACTTTGATGATTATTTTATTATCTAAGTTTAAGGTAATCTCTATCTAAAAGGGCTTTTTGAGGTTCACATGTCTAAAGTAATTCCTAAATCAAGTCATGAGACTAATAGCAAGGTGTATCTATGTATGATATGGATTACTCCCATACTAGATTCATTAATCCAATATATGAGGATTTGGACTATGGCCTAATTTAGCCCAAACTGTATCACTTTAGGCCATCCTAATTATAGCTATTTTTTGAAAGAGAGATTCACACAATTTTAAACACCTTTAGATAAGAGAATGTGAACACAAATATGTATCATTTAGACACTACTAACGGACAGAAACAAGTTTAATAACGAGCTATTTCCAGTTATTCTCATAAACGACACTATCCAAAAGTCGTTAAATCTAAAACACGCATTTTTTAGACAAATTGCTGGACTTTGAGAGAGACGAGTATGAAAACTATAGTTTTAGGCAATTTTACTTAGATACCAAAATCATACAAGGTTTGAATGGCATTTTCTAAGTCTCACGTGAGTCAGATTCCTAGTGTTGTGTAACGATATACAGTCCCCAAAACTTTGAGGATTTCATGCCTTTCAGGCCTAATACAGTGGGCTCAAGTTGGTTTGAGCTCTTGAAGAGGCCCATTTCATCGAGACTTAGCGCAGCTTTAGTGACCTTTAAAGGTCTGGCCTGAACCAGTGAGGCCCATTTCGTATCAAGGGAGCTCAGATTTTAACAAAAAGAGAAAACTACTGAATAAAATCACATAGAGTCCAGTCCTTTTACAAATATGAGAACATAAAAAAACAATCTTTATTCTGAAACTACAATTTCCAAAAAAAAAAAAAAAAAAATAAAGTTGTTGCTCCTGTACAAGCTCAGCAGTACCTTAGGGGTTCAAACCTGCATTTTGTCATTAATCTTAAAACTATAAGTCTAAAGATTTAATGCATGGCCAGCATTATAAACAGACCTTTTATGCATCTCATAGGATGAATCTGACCATTAAAGGGGTCAGATTCAACTCTAATGATGCTCTACATAATACTAAAAGAACAAAACGTGTTTATGCATTTTATGGAATGAATCTGACCATAATGAAGGTCAGATTCAACTCCAATTATGCTAATCAAACAAGAATTCACCATTTGGTATTGCAATCCTTATTGAAAAATACTTAACCAAGTTCAACAAGAAACACACACATTTCAACCTCAGATTTTACATGCAGATTCAGTCAGAGAGAAAGCTTCATTTCTAGAACAAGATGTTACATACTTTTTAAAGAAATATTAACAAAGAGACCAAATAAAGGTCAGGAAGAGATGATCTTCTAAGAGTCAGTAAAAAGAATAATCACAGCCAAGCAGCAACTGAAATCACCAGTAAATCCAGAAAACCCTCAGGAAAATCAAACAGCAAAGTAGGAATTTAGAACCAAAAACTGAAGATTTTGAGAAGATTCAGTAACCAAAACAGTCCTAAAAACCAAAACAGAGTAGAATAAGATTTGATATCCATTCTGTATTCTTCCTACTTTCCCTTTCTATCTCAGACTTTAAAGAGTAGTACTATCAGAAAAATAATTGAAGAGTCAGTGTGAGTCCGTTTTTTCAGTATTTAGAGTGTATTTTCGTGTGTAAAGAAGGTAATTTTCAGTGTCCAAAAAAAGAGGATCTCTCAACAGTAGGGAAATGAGGGTATTTATAAGGGATTTGGGGGATGGGATATGCTTGGCATATTCCCTATCCAATGAGCTAAAATAGTACATAGGGCAGCTGTCACCCTTATCCTTTGGGACATCTGCCCTTATTCCAGAAGATTCTAGCCCATAAAATGACCCTACTACCCTTAAGAAATTTGATTTCAGAAAGTCTAGAAGGTTCTTGGGTTGTTACACCCAAGATTCCCTCACCTAGGATTCCTAATATACCCCTTGAAGTCCCTGAAATTACCATTAAGTAACCAAGGTTAAACTTGCTTGGGTTATTATTAAACCTAGTCAACTAACCCTAGTTAGGCTCATTAGTTAACTGCTAGTCATTCTTAACTAGGATTAGGTTAATTAGTTAAAGGTTAATTGATTAATTTCCTAGAGTTGGATTCCAACCATACTTACTAGTTACCTAGGTTTAGGTTAATTTCATTATTAGGTCTTAATCCAAGTTTAATAGCTGGTTAATTAATTTAGGTTGATTAATTTAGTCCCTTAGACTTAGGTTAATTGGTTTACCTCAGTTAACTAAGCCTAATTGTCTTTGACTAAAATCAGAGACTTAATTAACTGTTAAACCTAAGTATTTTTCCAGAAATTTGGTCACCTAGACTGATTCATGACCATTCACTGGTTCAGAATCAAGTATTAACTTAATTAATCAGCTATCCTAATTTAACATGCTCAAGCAAGCCACTAATCAACTGATCAACATAGATAATTATGACTAAAGAACAACAGCAGACCCTAATAACTATATGATCACTTAACATGAACAAAACAATCAAATAATCTAAGTAAGTGAGGCAACGGAGCACAGGAACAATGCACACAATGATGACTTAAACTACGTCGATAAACATGATTGTCAGGAAACCCTATTACTAATTAATCAGAAGGGATTTATCACAGAATTTAAATCATCCAGGGAATAGCATGAACAATGAAAGGACCACAAAATCCAGGCCTAGCAGTGACAACAACAATAATTATAGAAGATGAGGTATTCATGTTCTTGGCTTAAAACACAAACAAGTAAGGACAAAATACTAAAAAGGTAAAAACTAATCCTAAACAGAAATAAAACAAACGATAATTAAACATGATTTCATATTTTGATAACACATAGAAACAATAAAGAGAAGAGGAGATACCCATTAAAGGGATTTGGCCGAAAAAAGGATGTTGTCGGACCTTGCCGGACTCCGTAGGGGGTTTGAAAATAACTCAAACCCACGTGAATCAATAGCCCTCAACGAGAGCTATCGATCCATGTAGGTAGGAGCTATTAAGTGTCTTAAAGTCGGCCGGTAGGGGGAGTTAGGGTTTCTGTTTTCCTAGATCTAAGATTTGAGGTTTTTGGGTGGTTTTTTTGAAGAAACTAACAACGAGACGGGGTTGAGGGGAGGATGAGGAGTAACTGGTAAGAATTTGGGGTTGATTGGTTGAGCTCCGCCGCCGGTGGGCGATTTCCGGTCGGCGGAGTGTTGAGAGAGAAGAGAGAGAGTTTTGGGGTGTTAGGCTTAGGGTTTCATGGGGGTATGTGGAGTGGTTAGGACATATATGTATTTTAGGCTTGGGGATTTCCTAGCCGTTAGATTAAAAGAGATCAACGGCTG
This sequence comes from Nicotiana paniculata, assembly GCA_005239505.1. Taxonomy (NCBI): domain Eukaryota; kingdom Viridiplantae; phylum Streptophyta; class Magnoliopsida; order Solanales; family Solanaceae; genus Nicotiana; species Nicotiana paniculata. The sequence goes on from ML305141.1 coordinate 8,606, forward strand.
GGGATCTTTCATAAATTAAATGGGGTCGTTTTGTGTGGCGCCAAGTCGGGTTAGAGGGGATTGGGCTGGGTAGTTTTTGGTGGGTAGAGGTGCCTTGGGCCTGGGTAAATCAGCCCAGGTTCGAATTTAGGCTTGATTTCACAATTAACTAATTAATTTCAATTAAGTTTAAACTAAGAAAAAGTGTATTAATTAATTCTAACTTAATTTTGCCCAATCTGTACATTAATTGATCAATTATTTAAGAGTAAAATATTTAATTTGATACTCCCAATCATTTATAGAACAAAATCCACAATTGGCTAAAACAAAGTGATTAAATCCAGAAATTAAACATTTAAACTAATTTATTATATTTCGTTATTAGTTACAATAATAATTAAGGTTACGCACCTAATTAGGCCACTTTAAATTTTTTATAAATTTAAAAGGCGAATTATGATTACATAATGCAAAATTAATTCACAAATTCAATAAAATCATATGAATAAATAATTTATTGAATTTTGTGTAGGATTATATGATAGATAAAAATCACGTGCTCACAGTGCGGGGAAAGGGTTTCTGATTGGAGTAAATAGGAAAATCAGAGGGTTATAAGTCGTATTTAGTCTTTGCTATTGTAAACGGCATTCTTCAATTGCTATTATAAGCGCACACTGCAATGTCGTTACTCAAATCCTAAAGTAAACAATAACAAAAAAAAGGAAGAAAATTTACAATCAAACTACAGAGCTAACACTCTCCACAAGACATCGCACAACACTATTCCGCTCCTCAGTCAAACTTAGATCTTGAACTCCACTTATCTCAAATTTTTCCCATTTTTTCTTTTCAATATCATAGATCAACAAGTTTAAATACCTAGTACATGAAATCAATACAATGTTTCCCTTAGGGTTGGAAGTAAATAGAAATTTACCACATGTACCTACTAAATGCTTGAGTTATGATGATACCTCAATTGTATGCTTCACCCATATTGTCCGAGTATACTCATTGGAAGTAAGAATATACATAAAAATCTTACCATTATCGTCTTGAAAAGTCATATGATCTAGAAGTGCAACTTGTCCCTTTATATCTACTAGTGTTGGTGAACAATGTCGAATGCTCGTCGATACTCCACGAGGGAATGTGATCAGTCTAAAACTTTCATCTTCGACATTGAATGCAGCTCTGTTACATCTATAAAAACTTACTAGATAAATGACCGCGTTGATATAAACATAAGTATCTTTTGTAGGGAAAAAATGATCCCAACCATGAATCTCTCTCCATAACTTGTCTATCCCGAAAGAGAAAATCCAATGTATCACTTTATAATGTCCCTTTTCATCATCAACTAAGTGTACCTTCAAAACTTTATGTTTCTTGGTAGATGGATCATAACCCAAGTGTTAAGAAGCTATTTAGTGTTAGTTGGGTAGTTAGCCAGTTGTACAAGTAGTTAGCCAGATGTCCAATCATGTAAGGACAACTGTAAGTTAAGTTAGTTAGAGTATGTATATAACAGTGTGTATGCTTAATAGTGAAGTATCATAAATTAATGGAACATTGAAATTTCCATTTCTATCGGTTGCTTCTTCTGAGAATTTCTCTACAACCATGGAGGTTCCCCTTTCTTAACATGGTATCAGAGCCCGTGAAGACGATCAATTCACGCAGATTGCTCGAAATTGATTTAAGTTTCCAGAGCTCGTCATTCATCTATGTAATTGCTTCGATTCGTCTCTCATTAGGTTGTATCGTCTTTGAGCAATTAGGTCTTTTTTTCTTCTCTATGTTCTAATCGAAGCTCTCGACTTTCAGTCTTCAATGGCGATCATAGGTATTGTACTAGCTCAGACACAAAATTTGAAGACACTACTACCGGTGCAACTCCAATGGCAGATCCAAGTCGTGTGGGAGGTATAGTGATCGATCAACATCATTCTCTATTCCTTCAACCTTCTGATAATCCAGGTAGATCTCTATTCTCAATCAAACTAACTGGACACGAGAATTATGCTCTATGGAGAAACTCTATGCGTATCAGTTTATTAGGCAAGAACAAATTAGGTTTTGTTGATGATAGAGACACCAAGGATAAATTTCCTCCTACCTTACACGAATTGTGGGAAAAATGTAATGCTATAGTTTTGTCATGGATAATGAACTCAGTTAGTAATGAGTAGCTACGTGGCATGATGTATGCAACTAGTGCACAGAAGGTGCGGGTTGATCTTAGAGAAAACTTTGACAAGGTGAATGGATGTAGAATTCTATCTTTGCACAGACAAATTGCTACCTTGTCTCAGAGCATTCCTCTATGTTAGTGTATTTTTCTAAGTTGAAAGAGCTTTGGGCAAGGAGTGTATTTTTCTAAGTTGAAAGAGCTTTGGGCAGGGTTTGATGCACTGATGCCCTGCACTGGATGTGGCTGTGAGGAATCGAAGAGATATGTAGAACATTGTGGTAATCACAGGTTGCTGCAGTTTCTAATGGGTCTAAATGAGACTTATTCTCAATCTAGTAACCAGATTATGATGATAAGTCCTACTCCAACTATAAACAAGGCCTACTTTATGATAATAGGAGAGGAAAGTAGAAGGTCTGTAGTTAATTTTCTCAAACCTCTGCAGTAAATGAGGGAATAGCTATGTTTAGTGGAAAAGGAACCTCTCAAGGTTCAGGTAGCTACAAGCCTAAAAGGAATAATATGTTCTCTGACTACTGCAAATACAAAGGTCATACAAGGGACACTTGCTACAAGATACTTGGCTATCCTGCATACTTAAGGCAAAAAAAAAGAAGGTTGGACCTAACGATACTACTCAATACACAGGGCCTCAAACCAATCATGGTCCTAATAATAGAAGCTTTGAGGCTGCAGCTAATTGTGTAGGACTTCAGCGGAGTAATCTTGTTTCAACTAGTCAGTGTAGTCAAGGAGTGATTGCAGGAGTGCCTCAATTAACAATTGATCATTACAATCATATCTTGCATATCTTGGGAAAGTCTAGCATCACTTCCTCAGGTCAAGGTGATCAACCAAGTAGTGCCATATCACTAGGTATGACTTCACCTTCTGTAGTTACTAAAGCTGAGATTAGGTGTACAGTTGATACATGTGCTTCCAATTACATGGTAAAAAGTCTCAAAGTCTTAGAAGAATCTAGAAATGTTGATGAATCCAGAATTGGAAAAGTGCATCTACCTACATGAAAGATAGCAAGTGCAAAGAATACAGGATCTACTAGAGTGCTACAAGGACAGAAAATCACAAATGTCTTACACATACCCGACTTCAAATATAATCTCCTGTCTACTCAAAATTAACAAAGGAACTTAAATGTTTGGCCTTGTTTTATCCTGACTATTGCCTTTTTCAAGACCTCTTCAATGGGAGAGTGAGGGGGATTGGTAAGGAGGATGAAGACCTTTACATATAAATATCAGGTAACAAAGATCAAGCAAATTGAGGAGGAAACAACAAGTCAGACTCCGAAAGATCCTTTGTAAATACAATAAAGGATAATAGTTCAAGTGTATCTCTGTGGCATAGGAGGTTAGGACATGTGCCAATTAATGTTCTGAGAAAGTTAAAATGTTTTCAACATTTAAAGTGTTATAGTTATACTAAGCAATGTACTGTCTCTCCTATTGCTAAGCAAACAAGATTTCAATTTACTCTGGGTACTTCTGTGGCTATTGTATGTTTCCACTTACTTCATGCTGATGTTTGGGGACCCTATATGGTACCTACACATGATGGAGAAAAGTATTTTCTCCCATTAACGGATCATCATTCCATGTTTACATGGATTTTATTGTTTCCCTCTAAAGCTAAAGTAATTGTTGTCATCAGACAGTTCCTCATTATGATTAAGAATGTCCATTCTTGTATTGTAAAATTCCTAATAAAAGACAATGGGTGTGAGATTTTTAACTCACAAATGAAAGAATTACTACATTCTTTGGGTATTGTTCATCAGAGTTCTTGTGTCTATACTCCACGGTAAAATGGAGTAGCTGAAAGAAGACACATGCATATACTCAATGTGGCCAGGGCACTTAGATTTCGAGCAGGTGTTCCACTAAGATTCTGGGGGGAATGTGTATCAACTGCAGTCTACATTATCAACAGACTACAAACACAAGTGTTGCAAGGGAAAACTCCATTTGAACTACTACTTGGTCATCATCCTTCCTTAGACCACATGGGAATTTTTGGTTGTCTAGAATATGTCACTGATGTAAAAGGAGCTGACAAATTCTCACCTAGAGCCTCACCTGTAGTTTTTCTTGGTTACTGTATGACTAAAAAAGGGATATATAATGTACAACATTCACACCAAGGAGTTCTTAGTAAGTAGAGATGTTATGTTCAAAGAAAATATATTTCCCTTTCAAAATCCAACTCATCTACCCTCCTTATGTCCTACCATGGATATCCTACAAGTCTTAGTGCCTAGTGATATCTCTATATACTCTTTTCCACCCTCATCAATCTCCTCGTCTCTTCCTACACAATCTCATCTATCTTCTCCTCTTTCTAATTCAGCTGCTCATCATAATCTAGATCAGTCAACTCAAGCAGCTGCTGAACTTGAACCAGCATCACTAACTAAGCTTCCTCATGATCAGCCTACTCATCAGCTGTCTAACTCCAATAATCAATTGATAGAAGTCTCACCTCCTAGAAGATCTGGGAGAACAACTAAACCCCCTATCTGGCTAAAAGACTATGTTACTCATCCTTAAGGCAAAGCCAATTGCTCCTATCCTCTTTCAATATGTGTTAATTATAAGAGTATTTCTGACTCCTATGCCAAAGTTTTATCCTCCTACTCTGCAAGTGTAGAACCGCAGTCATATGCTAAGGCTATCAAGGATCCTAAATGGATTAAAGCTATGAAGGCTGAAATCTCAGCCTTAGAGGAAAATCACACATGGTCAATAGTGGAATTGCCTGCTGGTAAGGTTCCCACTGGATGCAAATGGGTGTTAAAAGTGAAGTATACATCTTCAGGTGAAGTTAAAATATACAAATCTAGGTTGGTGGCTAAAGGTTACAGTCAAAAGGAAGGTCTTCACTACGCAGAAACTTTCTCACCTATAGCAAAAATGGTGACTGTAAGGTCAATCATTGCAGTTGTTGCAGCCAAGCATTGGCCTCTTTTCCAAATGGATGTTCACAATTCCTTCTTGCACGGTGAACTTCTAAAAGAGGTGTAGATGGATGTGCCTCAAGGGTTTTCAAGCTAGAGAGGGTCTCACAAGGTTTGCAAGCTTCATAGATCCCTATATGGCCTGAAGCAGACACCTAGGTGGTGGAACAAGAATCTAACTGATGCCTTAGTGCAGTTGGGCTTTATTCAAAGTCATTTTGAATATTCTCTCTTCACAAAGAAGGTTCAAACTGAACTGGTTGTTGTGTTAGCCTATGTTAAGTGCAAGCAGTCTAGATCTGATAACTCAGACTAGAAATGATCTGAAACTCAGGTTCAAAATGAAAGATCTAGGAGAACTTAAGTTTTTTCTGGGAATAGAAGTTGCAAGATCAAAAAGTGGAATTTTTATGAGCCAAAGGAAATATGCTTAGGAGCTGATATCTGAGATGGGACTTGCAGGTGCTAAACCTGCAAGAACACCTCTAGAGACAAATATGAAGCTTACATATGTGGAGTATGATACTGTTGTAGGAGTCTCAGAGTGTGAAGACAAACTGATTGAAGATATAGGTGCATATCAAAGACTAGTAGGGAGGCTGTTATATCTTACAATGAACAGAGTTAATATAGCATTCGCAGTACAAACACTAAGTCAATTTATGCACAAGCCTAAGCAGTCTCACTGGGAAGCTGTTATGAGAGTTGTGAAATATATCAAAACTTCTCCAGGTCTTGGTCTACTAATGCCTTCAGAAGGTTTAGATAAACTTAAAGCATATTGTGATTCAGACTGGGGAGGATGCTTACAGACCAGGAAATCAGTTACTAAAGCTGAGATTAGGTGTACAGTTGATACATGTGCTTCCAATTACATGGTAAAAAGTCTCAAAGTCTTAGAAGAATCTAGAAATGTTGATGAATCTAGAATTGGAAAAGTGCATCTACCTAAAGGAAAGATAGCAAGTGCAAAGAATACATGATCTACTAGAGTGCTACAAGGACAAAAAATCACAAATGCCTTACACATACCAGACTTCAAATATAATCTCCTGTCTACTCAAAATTAACAAAGGAACTTAGATGTTTGGCCTTGTTTTATCCTGACTATTGCCTTTTTCAAGACCTCTTCAATGGGAGAGTGAGGGGGATTGGTAAGGAGGATGAAGACCTTTACATATACATATCAGGTAACAAAGATCAAGCAAATTGAGGAGGAAACAACAAGTCAGACTCCGAAAGATCCTTTGTAAATACAATAAAGGATAATAGTTCAAGTGTATCTCTGTGGCATAGGAGGTTAGGACATGTGCCAATTAAAGTTCTGAGAAAGTTAAAATGTTTTCAACATTTAAAGTGTTATAGTTATACTAAGCAATGTACTGTCTCTCCTATTGCTAAGCAAACAAGATTTCAATTTACTCTGGGTACTTCTGTGGCTATTGTATGTTTCCACTTACTTCATGCTGATGTTTGGGGACCCTATAGGGTACCTACACATGATGGAGAAAAGTATTTTCTCCCATTAACGGATCATCATTCCATGTTTACATGGATTTTATTGTTTCCCTCTAAAGATAAAGTAATTGTTGTCATCAGACAGTTCCTCATTATGATTAAGAATGTCCATTCTTGTATTATAAAATTCCTAAGAAAGGACAATGGGTGTGAGATTTTTAACTCACAAATGAAAGAATTACTACAGTCTTTGGGTATTGTTCATCAGAGTTCTTGTGTCTATACTCCACGGTAAAATGGAGTAGCTGAAAGAAGACACATGCATATACTCAATGTGGCCAGGGCACTTAGATTTCGAGCAGGTGTTCCACTAAGATTCTGGGGGGAATGTGTATCAAATGCAGTCTACATTATCAACAGACTACAAACACAAGTGTTGCAAGGTAAAACTCCATTTGAACTACTACTTGGTCATCGTCCTTCCTTAGACCACATGGGAATTTTTGGTTGTCTAGAATATGTCACTGATGTAAAAGGAGCTGACAAATTCTCACCTAGAGCCTCACCTATAGTTTTTCTCGGTTACTATATGACTAAAAAAGGGATATAGAATGTAAAACATTCACACCAAGGAGTTCTTAGTAAGTAGAGATGTTATGTTCAAAGAAAATATATTTCCCTTCCAAAATCCAACTCCTCTACCCTCCTTATGTCCTACCATGAATATCCTACAAGTCTTAGTGCCTAGTGATATCTCTATATACTCTTTTCCACCCTCATCAATCTCCTCATCTCTTCCTACACAATCTCATCTATCTTCTCCTCTTTCTAATTTAGCTGCTCATCATAATCTAGATCAGTCAACTCAAGAAGCTGCTGAACTTGAACCAGCATCACTAACTAAGCTTCCTCATGATCATCCTACTCATCAGCTGTCTAACTCCAACAATCAATTGATAGAAGTCTCACCTCCTAGAAGATCTGGGAGAACAACTAAACCCCCTATCTGGCTAAAAGACTATGTTACTCATCCTTAAGGCAAAGCCAATTGCTCCTATCCTCTTTCAACATGTGTTAATTATAAGAGTATTTCTGACTCCTATGCCAAAGTTTTATCCTCCTACTCTGCAAATGTAGAACTGCAGTCATATGCTAAGGCTATCAAGGATCCTAAATGGATTAAAGCTATGAAGGCTGAAATCTCAGCCTTAGAGGAACATCACACATGGTCAATAGTGGAATTGCCTGCTGGTAAGGTTCCCAATGGATGCAAATGGGTGTTAGAAGTGAAGTATACATCTTCAGGTGAAGTTAAAAGATACAAATCTAGGTTGGTGTCTAAAGGTTACAGTCAAAAGGAAGGTCTTCACTACGCAGAAACTTTCTCACCTATAGCAAAAATGGTGACTGTAAGGTCAGTCATTGCAGTTGCTGCAGCCAAGCATTGGCCTCTTTTCCAAATGGATGTTCACAATGCCTTCTTTCACGGTGAACTTCTAAAAGAGGTATAGATGGATGTGCCTCAAGGGTTTGCAAGCCAGAGAGGGTCTCACAAGGTTTGCAATCTTCATAGATCCCTATATGGCCTGAAGCAGGCACCTAGGTAGTGGAACAAGAAGCTAACTGATGCCTTAGTGCAGTTGGGCCTTTATTCAAAGTCATTTTGAATATTCTCTCTTCACAAAGAAGGTTCAAACTGAACTGGTTGTTGTGTTAGCCTATGTTAAGTGGAAGCAGTCTAGATCTGATAACTCAGACTAGAAATGATCTGAAACTCAGGTTCAAAATGAAAGATCTAGGAGAACTTAAGTTTTTTCTGGGAATAGAAGTTGCAAGATCAAAAAGTGGAATTTTTATGAGCCAAAGGAAATATGCTTGGAAGCTGATATCTGAGATGGGACTTGCAGGTGCTAAACCTGCAAGAACACCTCTAGAGACAAATATGAAGCTTACATCTGTGGAGTATGACCAGAGTTGTAGGAGTCTCAGAGTGTGAAGACAAACTGATTGAAGATATAGGTGCATATCAAATACTAGTAGGGAGGCTGTTATATCTTACAATGACCAGAGTTAATATAGCATTCGCAGTACAAACACTAAGTCAATTTATGCACAAGCCTAAGCAGTCTCACTGGGAAGCTGTTATGAGCGTTGTGAAATATATCAAAATTTCTCCAGGTCTTGGTCTACTAATGCCTTCAGAAGGTTTAGATAAACTGAAAGCATATTGTGATTCAGACTGGGGAGGATGCTTACAGACCAGGAAATCAGTAACAAGCTACCTAGTTAAGTTTGGGAATGCCTTGATCTCATGGAAGTCTAAGAAACAAGACACAATTGCAATGAGTTCTGCTGAAGCTGAATTCAAAAGTATGGCATCTACCGTTGCTGAGATAACCTGACTTACAGGACTTTTCAATGAGCTAGAGGTTGATGTGAGCCTACCAGTTGATCTCTTTTGTGACAGCAAGGCTGCAATTCAAATTGCAGCTAATCCTTTCTTTCACGAGAGGACCAAACACATAGACATTGACTTTCATTTTGTACGAGAGAAAATCATACAAGGTGCAGTGAAAACTCATCACATTCCCACAAAAGAGCAACAAGCTGAACTTCTTACCAAGAGCTTAGGAAGACTGCAACATGATCACTTAATGTCAAAGGTGGGATTGAAGGATATCTTCAAACCATCAACTTGAGGGAGGATGTTAAGAAGCTTGTTAGTGTTAGTTGGGTAGTTAGCCAGTTGTATAAGTAGTTAGCCAGATGTCCAATCATGTAAGGAAAATTGTAAGTTAAGTTAGTTAGAGTATGTATATAACCGTGTGTATGCTTAATAGTAAAGTATCAGAAATTAATGGAATAGTGAAATTTCCATTTCTACCGGCTGCTTCTTCTGAGAACTTCTCTGCAACCATGGAGGTTCTCCTTTCTTAACACCAAGAAGCAATGAGTAAACGTTGAATAGAAAAATCTTTCAGTTGATGTAGGAAGAAAGACATGATCTTTTGTTAAAGGATTGCAAATTACAACATCTTCATTGTCGTTCCATAGGCAAACTAGGTCGTTGATAGATTCCAGAGAGTCAAGTTTAGAGAAACATAGCTCATTCAAGTACAGAAAGGGAAAAGCCTGGAATTGACCATCTTCTACTAGCTTATAGATAATCACTTTACATGTAGAAGATAAAGATGGAAAACTGATGATGAGTTCAGCCGCTGAACAAGTTATTTGATGTGCTTCAAAATATAATGGTTGTGATATAAGGGACCAAACGGATTCAGAAACGCACCTAAAACGCGAAAGTGACTTGACTGGAACGACCCTTATGAGAATATCAAAGACAATCTCGAGAGGAATACATGAATTACCATTATTGAGAACAATCTTGTTCTTCTCCTCCATGTGTACATGGTTACCGCTGTGGCAGATCACGTTCAAGGCTTGAATGTTAGAAATTTACCTCCTCTTCTAGAGATTTCTAATGTGACTCACATATAAAGTAATAAATTATTTACCTTATCTCCCAGAGAAAATAATATATCAGATAATATTCTGTAGTTATGCATATATGATAATTTCTTTGATGGAAAGAAACTACCATATATTAGGAGTCCCTAGGATAATTATAATTTAAAGAGAAGTCTCTAGGGCTAAAGTATTTGCCTAAGAGTACCCAGCCTATCTATAAATACGCCTGTGACTCCATCAGTCTGGCATTTAATGATAGGCACATGCTAGAAGGTTCTCTAGGTTTTCTGTCAAAGTTCTTCCAAGTCGACTCTACGATACTTGAACAATTATAGCTGAAGGTACGTTCTTTGTTTAATTTCCGCTACGAAGGCTCTACGTATGTAATAAATTTCACATGTGGTATCAGAGTCCGCCTTTAGTTGTGTTGCTCAATATCTAATTTCATTGATGATGATTAAGAATTTAATTTACCATCCAATTTTGTCACGTTTATGTAACAACTAATTGGTCACGCTGAACCAAACTCTTGTTGGCTGATTAATCTTTAGTTTTTGGTTCTGAGTATATTGTTGTTAACTTCTTAATATATGAATTTTATGTATCCCAGTCGGAATATTTTGATTTCACCTTTCACCAGAAATCTTTATTTATTCTGGTGATTCATAAATAGATCTGAACAATCTATTTGGTGGGTGTTTCCGACATATTATTATAGATTTATACGTTGTGGTTTCGGTTGTTCTCTTTTGTAATTTAACAATTCTTTAGTCATAATATGTCTTCTAGAACAGATATTGGCTATTAATTAAATTGTCTTACTAGTTGAGTGTTTTGAATCGCATAGTATTAGATCTATTGTAAAAAATTTAATTCATGGTAACCAAAACTTCTATGGGATGTATTGGTAAAAACTGGACGGGGCGTCTTATTTGGTTGTCCCCATTTAACCTATACCCACTTTTTTAAAAAGTTTTAACTTGTATTCACTGTTTAAATAACTTCAGCTCCTCCTTCGATTTCTAAATGCTGAAGATTGAGATATTGTTATGCGTTCTAGCCTGATGATTCATATATATATATATATATATATATATATATATATATATATGCTTGTCCCATTATGTTCAGTTTGGTCTTATTCACAATAATTTAACCTTTCAGATATTTTAGCTTTACATGCACATTGGTTTTTGGTTCTAATTTATCTATAGTATGTTTTTCATGTCGAACATATTTTTCATTCTTTAATCATTGAAATGAACAACATCAATCAATTTTAATCATGATCTATTAAATACATTGTTGTTTTAGAACTTCAGTTCTAAGAATGCTGAACTTCGGCAAATATAAACAAAAACATCAGCTCCTAGAATGCTGAAGTTCAGCAAATACAAAACAAACTTCAGCCCGGAAGCTCATCACAAACAGAACAAGCTTCAGCTAAAACATGCTGAAGTTCAGCAAATACAAAATAAAGTTTCATCTAAAACATGCTGAAGTTTAGCAAATACAGAACAAAACTTCAACTGAAATGCTGAAGTTCAGCAATTACAAACAAAGCTTCAGCTACTAATGCTGAAGTTCAGCAATTATAAACAAAGTTTCAGCTACTAGAATGCTGAAGTTAAGCAATTACAAACAAAAACTTTAGCCAACACATGTTGTTGTTTTATTGAACCGAATTTGCCATTTGCACTATGAACTGAAGTTTGCGCGATTGCATTTGCAAGTCAGGCCAAACTTCATACAAAAATATCTGAAGTTATGCTCCACTTCAAGCAAAATATTTTGCTACTTCAGGCCCGTATGCCTGAAGTTACGCGAAAAATGAGTATGCATGCTTGTAATTTTTTTTGCAAAATAGGTATAAGTTAAAACGTGACCCAAAAAGCGGGTATAGATGCAAATGCCCCGATGTATTGTGCTTGTATTAACAGAGTTTGGTTAAAGTTGGTATTTATTAGCTTTCGTACTCTGTTGCACTAACAGCTTGATGATCACAAATACTTTTGGTTATCACATTTTGTATACGTTCTAAATCCCGTGATTCTGAACTTAATTCTCTGAAGTTTCCCATCTCATATTTTTACCAAATTTGTTTGGTTTTGTCTTTAAATTATGAGAAAGGGAGTAGTTGAATAATTTAAACAAAAAATATGTTTCACGAATTTGCTACTGTTTAAACTTCTTTTAATACTTTAATAACAAGAATTACAATTTGGCGTTGGGATTCTGATAAGCTTTATGCTTAGTTAATATGTATACCCATTTTGATTTCTAATCGACATACGACTTAGTTGATTATTCGGACAAATTCTGAGATGTCAATTTTGAGTTTTCCTTTATGTGATGTACTTAGGAGTAGTCATTTCATCTTGAGTACTTGATATAAAAGAAACTAAGTTATTTAATCACATAAAGTTTAGTGATTAGAAGTTATAGCGACATCTATTTAGCCCAGTTATCTTATTAAAATTGTAATCCGGCCCTACAGGGAGGTAATCATTTTGGTGAGATTTATTGAAATGAGATAGTAAACCTTTAAATTGTAAATTATCTGATGCCCACAGGTACAGATTAATTTTATGTGTTTTGGTTTAGTAGTCTAATTAAATAAAGTAAATTCTATACATGAGTTGCAACCTCTGCCCACAGGAAGGTCTTGAATTTACCTAGAATCAATATTTTGATTCACCTTGAGGGGTTGTACTTCATAACTTATGTATGTTTATCCTTATTTTGCAGTCTTTACCGCTTTCCTACCACTATTTTTAATGAGAATACTCGAATTCCAATGTTTTCTGGTGATAACTATGCTGAATGGAAGGAGAAAGTCCTTCTCACTTTAGGGTGCTCGGATATGGACCTGGCACGAAATTCCACCTATTCCCACAGAATCAAGTACGCCAGCGGCTAAGGCTAATTATGAGCGGTGGGAGCGATCCAATCGCTTAAGTTTAATGCTCATAAAAGCCCACATAAGCCAAAGAATTAGGGATTCTATCCCTAACAGTGATAAGATCAAAACTGACTTGAAGGCAATTGATGAACAATTTATAAGCTCAGACGAGGCATTGTCCGGCACCCTTATGAAGAGGCTCTCAAGTATGACTTTTAACGGAAGTCGTATAGTGCGCGAACACATTATGGAGATGAGAGAAATTGCTACTAAACTCAAGTCCCTTGAGGTGGATATGTCTGAACCATTTCGTGTGCATTTCATTCTCAACTCTCTTCCCGCGGGATATGGTCTATTTAAGATTTCTTACAACACACATAAGGATAAATGGTCAATCAATGAAATTTTGACCATGTGTGTTCAAGAAGAAGAGAGGTTGAAGCATGAGACACCTGAAAGTATTAATATGGTGACTCATGGTTAGATAAATGCAAATAAGGGAAAAAATTTCATGAAGAAGAAAAACACCTTTGACAAAGATGCTTGTCGTTTCTGTAAGAAGAAGGGACACTGGAAGACGGATTGCCTGAAATACAAGAAATGACTTGAGAAGAAAGGTAATTTTACCTTTGTATGTTCTGAATCTAATTTTACTGAAATTTCTGATAATACATGGTGGATTGATTCTGGTACTACAATTCACATTGCCAAAATCATGCAGGGCTTTCTCACTCAGAGGAAGCCGATACGAAGTGAACAATACATTTATTCTAGCAATAGGACGCGTTCACGTGTGGAAGGCGTGGGGACTTATAGGCTCATTTTGAAGGATCATTTCCACTTATATTTAGAAAATACATTTTATTTCCAGAATATTCTAGAAATTTAATTTCTTTTTCAAGACTATCGATTAGTGGATATGATTTGAATTTTCATTATCCTTCTGTGAATCTTTTGAAAGATAGTAAAGTTATTGGTTTTGGAAATTTGAATGGGAATTTATATAAACTTGAGCTAGACCCCACATTTGAATGCAATGTTTTAACTTTGCATGACAAAGAAATTGGCACTGAGCAATGTATTATCAATGAGAACTCATCAAGTCATTTGCACAAGAGATTGGGACACATCTCTATTGATAGAATCAAAAGGTTGATTAATGATGGAGTTCTAAAAGCTCTTATTTTTTCTGACTTTAGGACTTGTGTAGACTGCATAAAGGGTAAGCAGGCCAATAAGTCAACTAAAGGTGCCAAAAGGAGTTCTCAATTGCTTGAGATCACACATATAGACATACGTGGACCTTTTACTACCCCTTTCTTAAACGGAGAGAGATATTTTATCTCATTTATTGATGACTATTCAAGATATATGTATCTCTATTTTCTATTTAACAAATCAGAAGCACTTGATACTTTTAAAGTTTACAAAACAGAAGTAGAGAAAAAAACGGGGTGCTCTGATCAAAATTGTAAGATCTGATAGGGATGGAGAATATTATGGTAGGTACACAAATAAGGGACAAGTTAAGGGTCCATTTGCTGAGTTTCTTGAAAGTGAAGGTATAATTGCCCAATATACCATGCCAGGAACACCACAACAAAATGGTGTGGCAGAAAGAAGGAACTAAACATTAATGGACATGGTAAGAAGCATGATTAGCATATCAAGTTTACCTTTATCCTTATCAAGTGAAGCCTTAAAAATCATTGTGTATATTTTAAATAGGTTTCCATCCAAGGCAAGACACCTTTTGAGTTATGGAAAGGATTGAAACCTAGTTTGAATCATTTACACGTTTGGGGATGTCCAACTGAAGTTAGGGTTATTTTATAACCCACAACTAAAGAAGTCTGATGAAAGAACAATAAGCGGTTATTTTATAGGCTATGCGGTTAATTCTAAAGGATTTAGGTTTATTGTCCTTCTCATTCTCCGAAAATTATTGAGACTAGAAATGATAAATTTCTTGAGGAACATGAAGAAAGTGGGAGTGTTTTGATTCAAATGGTGGAATTCGAAGAAATAAGAGAACCACCTGTGGTACCTTTATTTATTGGGAACTTGAATGCTGCTCTGAATAATTCTCATGAATTATCTGAACAACAACAAGTTCAAGAGCCACCACCACTTGAGGAGCCACATAAAAATCAACCCTTTTTACCTGAACCCACCTAATAAGTTTCTGAACCAGTGGGAGTGAGAAAATCCTCAAGAGTTCGAAAATCAGCAATTTCTAGAGACTATGTTGTATATCTCCAAGAGTCTGATTATGATATTGGACTAAAAGATTATCATGTTCGTTTTCACAAGCCGTGAGTGGAGAAAACTCCACACTTTGGTATGATGCCATGAAAGTAGAGCTACAATCTATGGCTAAATATAAAGTCCGGGATCTCATCGAATTACCAAAAGGATCCTCTACCATAGGTTCCAAGTGAGTCTTTAAAATTAAAAGAGACTCATCAGGTAATATCGAACAATATAAATCCATACTTGTATCCAAGGGTTTTACTCAAAGGGAAGTCATTGATTACCATGAAACCTTCTCTCTAGTATCAAAGAAGGATTCATTGAGAATAATCATGCCATTAGTAGCTCATTTTGATTTAGAGTTACATCAAATGGATGTGAAAACGGCTTTCCTGAATGGAGATGTTAAAGAGGAGGTGCCCCTCTTTGATTGAAAACGCGAAGAGTTTTCAGGCAAAGAACGACGAGATCGGTTCTTTGACCCGACCCTTATTTAGAGAGACCAAAATTTAAAAGAAAGGAGAATATGACTGAGTCTTGGTTATGGACAACCTACATATCTTGGGTTGTAAGGGAATCAATTCGCGTGTAGTTCAAGGAGAGTGATGAAATGATGAGTCGCAGAGTCGAGCGAGGTTCCATCAAGGCTCCGGTCCGCGGTCACATTGTTACATCAAAATCAAAATGTTAAAGAACTAAACAACCCTATCAACTATGAGTTACAAGGTTCCTATCTATAAATCTTCTGAAGCTTGATCTTGAGTCTTGAATGGTGTTTCATGCTGACTTTTGATTTGAACCTTGATGCTTTCTAGCTACAGGTGCTAGTTTGTTCTTCTTCAGCTTTACGGATCACAATGGGACATGCAAAGCTCGTGACTCAGTCATGTCTTGAGCAGTTCACGTCTTTTATCTGTTTCTGCATTTTGGATTCGCTTCTCTATTTATTTTATTTTATTCTGGATTGAGGATTCTTCTTTTGGTCATCTCGAACTGTCGACTCACATTCTTGAGGCGATCTTTTGCTACTTCTAACTTGAATTGAATTCTGAAATGACTTCCCTCATTCTCCAGGTGGGATCCTGATTGCCAAAACTTTGAATTGTATTCCCTTGTTCTCCACGTGGGCGCCTGATTACCAAAACTTGAAACTGTATTCCCTTGTTCTCCAGTTGAGCGCATGATTTCCAAAACTTGAATTGTACTCCCTTGTTCTCCAAGTGGGCACTTGATTGCCCAAAAACTTGAACTGTATTCCCTTGTTCTCCAGGTGGGCGCCTAATTGCCAAAACTCAAACTGTATTCCCTTGTTCTCCAGGTGGGCGCCTGATTGCCAAAACTTTAACTGTATTCCCTTGTTCTCCAGGTGGTCGCCCCATTGCCAAAACTTGGATTTGTATTCCCTTGTTCTCCAAGTGAGCGTTGATTGCCAAAACTTTTACTGAATTCCCTTGTTCTCCAGGTGGGCGCCTGGTTGTCAAAACATGGATTTGTATTCCCTTGTTCTCCAGGTGGGTGCCTGATTGCCAAAACTCATTCCCTTGTTCTCCAGGTGGGCGCCTGATTGCCAAAACTCAAATTGTATTCCCTAGTTCTCCAGGTGGGCGCCTGGTTGCCAAAACTCAAACGGTATTCCCTTGTTCTCCAGGTGGGCGCCTGATTGCCAGAACTCGAACTGTATTCCCTTGTTCTCTAGGTGGGCACCTGATTGCCAAAACTGGAACTGTATTCCCTTGTTCTCCAGATAGGTGCCTGATTTCCATAAACTTGAATTGTATTCCCTTGTTCTCTAGGTGGGCGACTGTTTGCCAAAAACTTGAAAAACTGAATGCTGACCCCGTTCTTCAAGCGGGCTCCTGATGCCTCTATGACTTGAACTTGTAATCTGAAATTTGACCATGTTCTTCAAGCGGGATTCTCCTGACGCCTCTCTAACTTGAAATTGAGTTGACCCTATTCTTCAGGCGGGATCCTCCTGATGCCTCCCTTACTTGAAATTGTAAACTGAAAGCTGACCCTGTTCTTCAGGCGGGGTTCTTTTGATGCCTCTCCAACTTGAACTTGAAAGTTGACCCTATTCTTTAGGGGTATCCTCCTGATGCCTCCCTGATTTGAAATTGTGAACTGAAAACTGACCTTGTTCTTCAGGCGGGGTTCTCCTGATGCCTCTCCGACTTGAACTTGAAAGTTGACCCTATTCTTCAGGCGAGATTCTCCTGATGCCTCTCTGACTTGAAATTGTAAAAATGTTCTTCAAACAGGCTCCTGACTCCCCTCCGACCTGAAAATTGAAAGTTGCCCCTATTCTCCCAGTGGGTGCCTGCAATGACAACAAAACAGACAAAACAAAGAAAATTTTCTGCCCCAGTTTGTACCGTGAACATTTGTGAGTGTTAGTTGAATCCCATTTTCCAGGAGGGTCCTGAGAACTTAAAACCTAAATCCCATTATCCAGGAGGGTCCTGAAAACTTGAAAACTAAATCCCATTATCCAGGAGGGTCTTGAAAATTTCAAATTGAACCTCATCTTAAGAATGAAAACTGTAAAGCCAACTATATTTCCTCAAAGTAGAGCTTATGCTAGATGGATGTTTTGAATTTTAACTAAGTCCCATTGTCCAGGAGGGTCCTGAGAATTAAAAACCTAAATCCCATTATCTAGGAGCGTCCTGAGAACTTGCAGACTAAATCCCATTACCAGGAGGGTCCTGAGAACTCACGGTCGAACTTGTCTGGTGCATGCTTTCTTTACAGAGGGTTCCTCCAGAACAAGCGAGATTTCATGCCCCTGTTTCAATCAAAGAAAACTTTATCAGTTTGAAAAATGTGGTGGTTAGTTTGTGGCATTCTTGCTGAAGATGGCCTTCCCACTGTTGTGCTTTGTGCTAGCTGGCTGCTTTGAACTGGCCAAGAATTTGTTTGACTTTCTGACTGAATCTCAACCACAGGAGCCCGAATGACCTGCACTCAAACCGTTGTTTTACATTTATGTCCTTCCCATTTGAAACTTCGCATCTTCCACAACATTCACAAACCACTCGACCATTTGAACTTTCACTAACACCTTATTTTCCTTTTTTGCATTGTGTTATTTCTGGTATGTTTTGGCCTCACTTTGCTTTGTGCAATTTTGGAAGTTGGTAGTAAGCTTTGGAGTCCTTCTTTACTTGCTTAAACAAGGCTGAAATTGATAAAGCCTTAGAGAAATAAACCCAAAAGAAATGAAATGCAATGACTTTGAGAATTAGGAATAAAGAAGAAAATTCGAAACAAGATGACTGTTTGGGGGAGAAAAAGGGAAAAGAGACTTATCTGAGTGAGGAAGCCGACACCAATGATCATGACATGCATTTCGGATTAATCAGCCAGCCTGTTCAATCAATCAACTTTCAGTTGTCATACCTTATGCCCGGGTTCTCCATAACCCAATCTCTTCTCCAAGTCACTGACCTTGTTCGATTTGCGGTGCCCTGAAGGATTTTCACCAACAAACCTATCTTATTTGTTCATATCTCAACTCACTGTCGCCTTACGGTGCCCGTGAAAGTTTTCACCAATAAGAATCTCATTTTTAATTTATCTCGGCTCGTCATCGCCTTACGGTGCCCGTTAGGGTTTTCACCAATAACACTCTCTCATTTATTTGTTTTCCTTTGTGCGGCATAGAGTGTTGCCCCTTGGTGTGAATCATACCCCTGTCTCAACTTGACTTGGCACTCTCAAATATTGGTCGGAAGGTCTTTCTTTGGACCGTAATGCAGGCTTTTGGATGGGGTTAGAAAGAAAAGATAAAGGCTCAAAACAAATTGAGTGGGTTCACAATTACAACTTTTGGAATCATATATTTTACATAGCCACAACTTCTGCCCCAATTTCTTTGCTTGGGGGATTTTGAATTTTTATTTGGATGGGACCGAACCGTGAGGCTTCCTACGTATCCTTAAAAGGAATCAGGTCACACGTAGTTCATGTAATAGGAATTGTTTTGTTGTTGTTACTTTTCTCTTTTCTCTTCTTTCTCTTTTTCTTTTTTTTTCTTTTTTTTTCTTTCTTCTTCTTTTTTTCACTCTTTTTCATTCTTTTCTTTCTTTTTTTTTTATTTTCCTTCTTTATTTACCTTTGTGTCCGCGTTTCTGAACTTTGCTACTAGTTCTAAAAGAGGGGTATGAAAGAAAATAAATAAGACTCAAAGGGGTAACAAAGGGTAAAGTGTTTAGATAGCACAATAAAATGCCTTCGTCATTCCAATCTCCAAAACATGCCAAGTACAAACATAATTTAACCAAAGAAATCACACATAATATATTTTGACTGCGTCAGAATTGATAGCCATATCTACACATTTGCCTTCTATATCTGTTAAATACAAAGCACCATTGGACAACACTCTCGTAACAATGAACGACCCCTGCCAATTTGAGGCAAACTTGCCTTTTGCTTCAGCCTGATGTGGAAGGATGCGTTTCAATACTTGCTGACCCACTTCAAATTTTCGGGGACGCACCTTTTTGTTGTATGCTCTTGCCATTCTCTTTTGATACAACTGTCCATGACTCACTACTTCCAGTCTTTTCTCGTCAATCAGACTTAATTGCTCCAAACGGTTTTGACCCATTCATCATCATCAATTTTGGCTTCAGCAACAATCCGAAGAGATGGAATTTTAACTTCTGCGGGTATCACTGCTTCAGTACCATATACCAATAAATAAGGAGTTTCACCTACTAAAGTGCGAACAGTAGTGCGATAACCTAGCAAAACAAAAGGCAACTTCTCATGCCATTGCGTGGAACCTTGTACCATTTTCCGAAGTATTTTCTTTATGTTCTTGTTGGCTGCCTCGACAACTCTGTTTTCCTTGGGGCGATACGGAGGGGAATTCCGATGCGTAATCTTGAAATGTTGACATACTTCTTTCATCAAATGACTGTTAAGATTAGCGCCATTGTCTGTGATGATTATCTTTGGGATTCCAAACTAACAAATGATATTTGAATGAACAAAGTCGACCACTGCCTTCTTGGTCACAGATTTGAAAGTTTTAGCTTCGACCCACTTAGTGAAATAGTCAATGGTCACCAGAATGAACCTCTTCCCGTTTGACGCCGCAGGCTCAATTGGTCCAATAACATCCATTCCCCAAGAAACAAAGGGCCACGATACGGACATTGTGTGTAACTCAGATGGTGGAGAGTGAATCAAGTCTCCGTGTACCTGGCATTGATGACACTTGTGCACAACGCTGATGCAATCTCGTTCCATGGTGAGCCAATAATACCCTGCTCGAAGAATCTCCTTTTTCAGAACATACCCGCTCATATGCGGCCCGCAAACTCCGTAATGTACCTCGGTCATGATAGTTGTGGCTTGCTTAGCATCGATGCACCTCAATAGCCCAAGATCTGGAGTTCTTTTGTACAAAACCTCCCCGCTCAAGAAAAATCCACTAGCCAAACATCGAATTGTTCTCTTTTGATCACCTGTGGCTTGTACCGGTTATACTCCCATCCTAATGTACTCCGTAATGTCATGGAACCACGGTTCACCATCGAGTTCTTCCTCAACCACATTACAGTAGGCATGCTGATCCCGAACTTGAATTGAAGAGGGTCGATATAAGCTTTGTCCGGGTGGTGCAACATTGACGCCAAGGTATTCAAAGCATTGGCAACCTCATTATGGATCCTTGGAATATGCCTGAACTCTATTGATCGAAACCGCTGACAAAGATCATGCAAACATTATCTATATGGTATGAGATTTGAATCCCGTGTCTCCCATTCTCCTTGAATCTGGTGCACCAGAAGGTCCGAGTCTCCCAAGATCAAAACTTCCTGGACTCCTATGTCTACAGCTAACCTCAATCCCAAAATGCACGCCTCATACTCAGCCATGTTGTTGGTACAATAGAAACGAAGTGGAGCCGTAACAGGGTAGTGATTCCCTATTTCCGAGATGAGTATTGCCCCTATTCTGACACCTTTCATGTTAGCGGCCCCATCAAAGAAGAGTCTACAACCGAGATTTTCTTCTTGCTCAACCTCGTCAATATGCATCACCTTTTCATCAAGAAAATAGGTCTTCAACGGCTCATACTCTTCATCGATCGGGTTCTCGGCCAAATGATCGGCCAATGCTTGGGATTTCATCGCGGTACGAGTCACATAGATAATGTCAAACTCTATGAGCAAAATCTTCCACTTCGCAAGTCTTCCTGTGTGCATAGGCTTCCGAAAGATATACTTTAGAGGATCCAGGCGAGAAATGAGGTAAGTAGTGTAAGACGATAGATAATGCTTCAACTTTTGTGCCACCCAAGTCAGGGCACAACATGTTCTTTCAAGAGGAGTGTACTTAACGTCATAGGATGTGAACTTCTTCTGAGATAATAGATGGCTTTCTCCTTCCTGTCAGTGATGTCATGCTGACCCAACACACAACCAAACAATTTATCCAATACCATCAGATAGAGAATTAAAGGCCTCCCGGGTTCCGGCGGGACCAACACAGATGGGTTTGACAAGTATCCCTTGATTTTATTGAATGCCTTCTGCAACTCATCAGTCTGTTTGACCGCAACATCCTTCTTCAAAAGCTTAATTATGGGCTCAGAAGTTGTCGTGAGTTGAGCAATAAACCTGCTAATGTAGTTTAAACGCCCGAGCAAACTCATCACCTCAGTCTTGTTCCTTGGAGGTGGCAACTCTTGAATAGCTTTGATCTTTGACGGGTCCAACTCAATGCCTCGACGACTGACTATGAATCCTAACAGCTTTTCGGATGGAACACCATATGCTCATTTGGCAGGGTTAAGCTTAAGATTGTACCTACGGAGCCTTTGGAAAAACATTCTCAAATCTTCAACGTGGTCGGCTTGCTGTTTTGACTTTATGATCACATCATCCACGTAAACCTTAATCTCCTTTTGTATCATGTCATGTAATACAGTAGTCATTGACCTCATGTAAGTTTCCCCAGCGTTTTTCAAACCAAATGGCGTTACCCTGTAGCAATAAGTTCCTCATGGAGTAATGAATGTTGTCTTTTCTGCATCCTCCTCACCCATCAAAATCTGGTGGTATCCGGCATAGCAATCCACGAAGGACCCGATCTCGTTCTTGGCACAGTTGTCAATCAGAATGTGGATATTTGGAAATGGAAAATTATCCTTTGGGCTTCCTTTGTTGAGATCACGGTAATCAACGCACACCCTGGTCTTGCCATCCTTCTTTTTCACCGACACAACATTATCTAACCAAGTGGGATATCGCGTGACTCAAATGACCTTTGCGTCCAACTGCTTTGTGATTTCTTCCTTAATCTCCACACTCATGTCAGTTTTGAACTTTCTTAGTTTCTGCTTGATGGGAGGGAATGCCGGGTCAATTGGCAATTATTGGACCACCAAATCGGTACTCAATCCTGGCATGTCATCATACGACCATGCAAAAATATTCTTATATTCAAACAATGCTTTGATTAATTCTTCCCTGATTTGTGCCTCAAGATGGACACTTATCTTGGTTTCTCTGACATTTTCTGGATCTCCTAAATTGATCTCTTCTGTTTCATTCAGATTAAGCTTGGGTTTTTCTTCAAAATGATTTAGTTCCTTACTAATTTCCTCAAATGCTCATCCTCATCATATTTTGTTTCATCATCACACTCTATTTCTTGGATTATTATTTCAGAATTAGATTGACTTTTAAGACTGGGCCGAAGATTCCTCATGCATGTCATGTCATTGAAACCAGCATAAAAAGAACTGCACAAAAAAGAAAAGAAAACAAAAATAAGAACTATCAGGAAAGATGGAAAAGGGAAATTGCATGTCATTGAAAATAAAGGATAACGGGGTTTGTACATCAACAAGCGAACAATAAAAATATGGGTCACAACCCTAGAATAACCCAGAAAGAAAGGAAACCAAAACAAACTACCAAGACTCCTTTCGAGTAGGGAGAGGAATTGCCTTCCAATTTTTAAGCTTACATTCGGCCCGACGAACTGCACGTCTGCTTTGCTTGACCCTCCTCCGAATTCTACAATGTTCACATCCTCAAACAACCTCTGGAACCTTTCAATTAAATCTTCATCAATGTCAACCACAGGACTTGGAACTGTTGACAATGGGTGTTTCCTGGCACCGGGCTTGACAAAGGATCTGGAGAGATGCAGGATAGGCTTCAGAAGTGCCCACGCCTTCTGTTTCAACCTTTTAGCCCTTTTCACATCTGCCGCTGTGGGTTTGAATCCAAGACCGAACGTACTTAAATATTCAGGGAAGGACACTGGTTGTACGATACCCT
The DNA here is from genome assembly GCA_005239505.1 of Nicotiana paniculata. NCBI lineage: Eukaryota > Viridiplantae > Streptophyta > Magnoliopsida > Solanales > Solanaceae > Nicotiana > Nicotiana paniculata. The sequence goes on from ML305141.1 coordinate 32,152, forward strand.
GCAAGGATGCACCCAGACCTTTACCTAGCACAAAGCCATTTTTCAGCATTTTAGAGGCCACCATGACGGATGCAGAGGCTATCTTTGGAGTTGGAATACATTTCCCTTCTGGAAACTTCTCGACCGGCACTGTTTCAGAAACTTGATAGACCCAAGGCCCTTTGTCATCTTCGGCCTAAGTAAATGGGATATAGGCATCACTGTGAGCACACAAGTTCTCCTCATCATGCACGACGATCTCCTATCTGTCCACTCAAACTTGACCATCTGGTGCAAAGAGGACGGGATTGCTTTGGCGGTGTGTATCCACGGCCGACCTAACAGCAAATTGTAAGAACAATACCTGGAATTCCATGGTAAAATCCACCGGTCCTATTGTCAACTCAAGCACTATATCACCAACCGAGTCTTTTCCTCCACCGTCAAAACCTCGGACGCATATGTTGTTCTTGTGAATCCTCTCATCATCAACTTTTAACTTCTTCATAGTAGAGAGAGGGCAAATGTTTGCACTGGAGCCATTGTCAACTAATACCCTGGTGACCACAGAATCTTCATATTTTACCGTAAGATAGAGAGCGCCGTTGTGTTTAGTACCTTTCACGAGCAACTCGTCATCAGAGAAAGTGATCTTGTTCACCTCAAATATTTTGTTGGTGATCTTTTCAAGATGGTTCACTGAGATTTTGTCGGGGACATGAGCCTTGTTCAGAATTTTCATCAGGGCCCGACGATGCTCATCTGAATGGATAAACAATGATACTAGGGAAATCTTAGCGGGCGTCTTTCTCATATGCTCCATCATGGAGTTATCTTGTACCTTCATTTTCCTCAAAAACTACTCCGCTTCTTCTTTAGTGACTGCTTTCTTTACTAGAACTGGGTGGATCTGGATCTTTTAGCTTTCCTTAACTCTTCCGGGGCAAAGCAACTCCCGAACGAGTTAATCCCTGGTCCTCATTGACTTCTTCTTTGACTTCCTTTCCCTTATAGGTCACTATCACCCGTTCGTAGCTCCATGGGATAGCCTTAGTGTTGAATACCGGTAACTGGGTTACAGGTTTGATGATGACAGGGTTCGTACGGGCACCCTTTACAATTATGATAGGCTTACTCGCCAACCCTGGCACGACCACCTTTGACTCATCTTGATTTGCTACAGCGTTACTTGGGGATATTTTCTCAACTACCAGAGACGACTCACCATTTGTCGTGCTCAAATTGTTCACTGATCCTTCAACCGTTAATTTTTTGACTGGCTTGACCTCACTAGACCGAATCATCATGACGGACTATGAGGGCTTCTTGTGTTCCCCCTCCTTATGTACTATCTCGATCATGTTGGTTTCATCATGGGTTGGCAATGGGTTCTGATTGATGTTGGGTGCCTCCTGGGTTTGGACTACAATCTGGTTTATGTCGATGAGCTCCTGGATGGTATTTTTCAGATACCAACACTTCTCTGTATCATGTCCCGGAGTACCAGAACTGTAGGCACAACTCAAGGAGTAATCAAGATTTTTTTGAGGAGGGTTTGGAAATTTCGACTCAATTGGCCTCAGCACATCCAACTGCCTCAATCTATGGAATAAACGGGGTAAAAGTTTTCTTCCGCTGCAACCTCTCATTTTTGAACACTGGTTTGGTTCGGAAACTTGGGCCGGTAGGATTTCGATAAGCTCGTGGGGGTGGGTAAGCATTTTGTGGAGCTGGGTAGGTATTTTGTGGGGCAGGGGCATGCCATTGTGAATAGGAAGGAGGTTGAGTATATGACTGGGCGTGGTGGACAGCAATTTGAGGGTCTGGTGACTGGAAGTAGTGTTGGGGTGGTTATATGGAGTTTGGTGGTAGGCTCGGTGATGGGTTCGAGGCTGGGTATAATGGGGTGACGGGCCCCTCGGTCCAAACCATTATCCTGAATCAACTGTTGCCACGTCTTCTTTCTTCTTCTTTCCATCATGATTTCTACTTGATTTAAGACCTTCCTCCACCATGCTACCCATCTTTACTACCTCATTGAGAGACTTGCCTATGGCCGATATCAAATGGCCAAAGAAAGTAGGCTCCAAATCCTGTAAAAAGTACTCCACCATTTCGTTTTCCTCCATCGGGGGGTTAAATCTTGTTGCTTGTTCTCTCCAGTGAAAGTCGTATTCCCTGAAACTTTCACTAGGCTTCTTCTCAATCTTATTCAAAGACAAACGATCTGGAACAATCTCGATGTTGTATTGGAAGTGACGAGCAAATTCTTGGGCCAGATCATCCCAAGTATACCATCTGCTCTGATCCTGACGAGTGTACCACTCTAATGCCGCACCACTCAGGCTCTGGCTAAAGTATGCCATCAGTAGTTCATCTTTCCCACCGGCTCCTCTCATTTTACTGCAGAATCCCCTCAAGTGGGCCATCGGGTCTCCGTGCCCATCATATAGGTCAAATTTAGACATTTTGAATCCCACAGGAAGTTGAACATCGGGAAATCAACACAAATATTTGTAGGCTACGCTCATCTGGCCTCCCAATCCCTGCATGTTCCTGAACGATTGTTCCAGGCTTCTTACCTTCCTGAACATCTCCTCCTACTCTACGTTTTTAGGTGGTGTCTCAGTCTCGACAGAGAGGTCGAAATGAGGAGTGTAGGAGTAATGGTCTGGGGCCTTGAAAGTAGGCTCTGGGGGATAGTATTGGTTATCTTAGGTATGGAATAATGGCTCACTGGAGGATCGATGGTGTGTAGCGGGCGGGGGTGTTATGAAAACAGGGGTGGCTGGTGGAGGGGGGTATGGGATTGGTTTTGCTGGTGGTGCTTGTGTGGTTTGGGAAGTGGTGCCCTGATAGTGGTGGTAATGGGGGAACCTGGTGGATGTTGCGGAGATGAGTTAATAGTGGAAGGTTCTTAGGATTGAGCTAGTGGCGGGATGAAAGTAGGGTTGGCGGGGTATGATGGTGGTGGATGCCCCTTCATCCATGCTTGGTACATCTCTGCCATTTGGTGTTTCAACTTATGTAACTCCTCTTTCAGATTAACATCAGACTCTTCTCCCTCCCTTGACGGATCAATAATACTTGTATCCAGCTCTTTGCCAGCCATGCTCAACTTGTCTTTAGACCTGGTGTTGTACGGGTGGGCTGCCAAAATGCCAAACAATCTAACCACCTGCCATAACTCAATGACAACAACAAACTTGTCAGCGTTAAATAATTTAATAGATAGGTAACCGCACATTTGGGATGCACTGCACCTAGACAGTTAAAGTTTCTAATCATGCATTTGAAAGGCCGCATGCTTCATCCCGGCTTTTAGTTAACTCTTCGCATTTTTCGCTTTCCCCTTCTCTCTCTTTTTATTTCACTCCAAAAGTTTTCCCAATCACTATTTTTGTTGCCTCCCTCTAATTTTGCACTTGTTTTTCCTCTCTTGTTTTGCCATTATTTCCTTCCACTCAATTTTATTAATTGTCTTTCTCTCTTTGATTTTTACCTTCTTTTTTATGGTTATGATCGAATCCTATGGGGATTGCCTACGTATTATGGCACTGTATGAATCAGATCATTACATAGTTCAGGGAACAAATACGAAATAAAAGAAAGATAGATTTTTGTTTTTTTTTTTTTTCAAATTTTCATAAAATAAACAAAACAAAATATCCTGACTACAATGACTTCCCCTACAAATTTAAACATGAGTACCAACAGACTCGACAAGTGGACTAACAGACTCCAAAAGAAAGATGGAAATACAAACTCGAAAATGGACTAACAGACTCCAAAAGAAAGTTGAAAATACATACTCGAAATCGGACTAACAAACTCCAAAGAAACCGAAAATACAGACTCGAATAAAAATTATGCATCCATAAGTGCCTCAATTATTTCTCTACGGGCCCGCGTGACATCAGTCGGTCTCACCGTGGGCCTATGCGCCATATCTTCTTGAAGGCGAAATAGGTCATCCATGATCTGTCAGAAAAAATCATAATGGAAGCGAAGAACATGGACCTGGTCATGTCTTCACACTCGTTTCACTTCATGCAATGTAGTCCGCAATGCTCCTAACCCTTTCTCTGATAATAACCTTCTCTTGTAGCAACTGTCCAATCTGCTGAGATCTGGCCCCCAAAATTTGTTCGGCTGTATGATTTTGCTCTTGAAGCTGCTGCAGGTCTTTCTCTAGCTGCGACATCAGCGCATAACAGTGTTCTCTTTCTGCTTCGAAATATTTTGCCTGCTTGGTCATTTTGTTCTCAAGGACGGTGATCTTTTTCATCAACCCCACAACTTCATTGTCATATTTTCTTTTAACTATTGAACCAAGCGTGCTCTTTCCTCTGCATTCCTAGCCAATTTTGTTCAAACCTTTGCCAATTCACCCTCGGTCTTTTAAGATCAAAACTATATTCACCCATTTTCCGCCTAAGATTATCTATAAGCTTTTTATCTTTTGCACTTCTGACGGGGTTCTCGGCTGCTATTTTCATTTCCCGAATTTGGGCGCGGAGGGCGTCATTTTCTTCAGCCAGCTTTTTCTTTTCACCCTCATCCACGGTGGCTTGCAAACTATTCTCAAATTGAAGATCCCTGACTTGCTTTTCCAGCTTTCCTATTGTGGCCTTATACTCATTCTCCTTGGTCAACCAAGCCCACTGTTCCTGTGACGCTTCAACAAATTCCTGGATGTGGGGCCTTTTGGTTGGTCTTTTAGGTTCAACCCGTGCAGTGTTCTTTTTTCTATACCAAGCAAGATAGGTTGGTGAGACCTCACCTTTAGACAAGTCACGCACTCGAGGGTCTGTCATCAGATATGGGCACTCGTTCCAAATATGCCGAACTGTTTCTTTATGGAATTGGCCGTCGGAGCTGACTTCGACCGCATAAACACTAAGATCTTCATCTGGGTGCGTTACTTGGAATCTTCCCAACTGTCTCATCATCCGGTATGGAGTGTAAGGCCGAATGCCTCGAAGAGCGATTAGGAGGAAGTAAGGACCGGTAGCCGGCATATACACAACTTCTTCGACGGGAAGCCAACCTAGTGTCCATTCTATTTGTCCCGCTGTTATGGAGCGAAGGCAGGATACCCTATTTCCAAACCCTTCTGGCAATTTGAAATCTGAGACCCTTGTGTTGAAATCTTCAATGCAGCTCTTTCTCGTGGATCCATAATTCATATATCGAGGGCGGTGACACGAATGCTCAATCATCCATATTTGTAGTATCAAATTGCACCCCTCGAAAAAATCTACCCCAGCTTTACAAGACGTGAGAACTTGGTATATCCAGACACTATCATAGGGGCAAGAGTGCTCTTGGCGTTGGTAATTAAAACACTGACGACTCCAGCTACTCGCAAATCAATATTCCCATCCTTCCGGGGAAACACCACGAGACCTAAGAAAACTACCGTGAAAGCGAAGTGCCTATTCTAATCCCATTTTGATCGGTTCCCTTTGCTATCTCTTCCAAAGTGGGTGTGAGTTCAAAATTTGAGAAATGGAGGACGTTGTGGGCTGGGTCCCAAAATGTTACCAAGGCCCTTATTATGTCTCCTCTAGGCCTGACCTTTAGCAATCTGGTAAGCCCTTTCAGATAAAGGTTGACCACATCTCGTCCTTCTTTACCCAAATATTCCCACCACATGTGTAGCTCCAGTGGAATCTTGGACATGACCCCTATTGATGAATTTTGACTCGTGCTCATTATGCACATTTTAGATTAAGGAGATTGGTTTATAGACAAAGTGGATGTTATTTGAAACTGACAGAAGGCTTATTTTTTTTGCAAAAATAAATAAATAAATAAATCAGGGCAACTTTCGCGAATAAGGCCTTTCATTACTTCGGAATGGAAGTTCTTAGGGTTGTGTTCGCTAATGGACAAAATTAACAAAGAAAACATTGGCGGCTATTTTTGCAAAGCAGCCTTCTGACGTCCCGCTGGGACATTCGGCTATTTAGACAAAACAACATCACCCGCTTATTTATGGCAAGAATGACGACACTTCATATATCTATTTTGCAAAAAAATTCAAAAAGCGGGGATGGACCCCATGAGGGTTGCCTACGTATCCCACGTCCGGTGAGAATCAAACCAGCGTAGTTCGGCCAGTTTTGACACGAAAAGGAAAAAAAAAACATTTTGGACTAAAACTTTTCTTTCTCAAAAACTCTCTTTTTCCTATCTTTTTATTTTTTCAAGAAAATTTTCCTTCTTTTTTTTGTCAAAAATTCGGCAGAGTTTCGGGATATTTTGGACACCATTTTTCGAAACGGGTGAAATCCTCTCTCATACCTCAAACTTGGTTTTTCTTTTTGGTTTTCTTCACTTAGTCTAAAAATTGGTCAACGTGCAATCCGAAACAAATTAAATGCACAGGTAGTACATAAAATGCATCAGGTTTGTCTTTTATTTCCGGGTACGCCTGTCCTAGACGGTTTCAACCCCTGTGTTGTGTCCCCTAAGTCAAATTCCCATGATGCAAACAAGCGTTCCTACTAGGGATCCGACATGAGGCTGAGTTATTCTAGGTTTAAAACCTAGATGTATTGTTCTAGACCTGGCTTACCCGAGCGGACAACTTGAGCCGGGAGGGGGAGGGGAGGCAGCGTACCGGTAACCAAAAGATCATCCGGCTTTGCAATTTGTCTGAACCTCGTTCTAAATTGGGATATGAAACTAACAGAAAGAAGTCACGCCAGCGTGCACTCCTCAGAAGATAGAAGAGAGGGGTTTCGTAGCAGTTTATATACAGTTCAAATAATATCAAAGCGGTAAAAAGCAACATTTAGCACACTAGGCCCGAACATGTACAGGTAATAAATAAAGCCAACATATAACAATTATTCTAAGCTCGAATTCTTGAACCCTGAACTCGAGATTTTGGGTTCGTTCCTCAGCAGAGTCGCCAGAGCTGTCACACCTCTTTTTTCCCGCCAGGATGGGGATTAGGGAATTTTTCCCAATTTAAGTGACGTTGATCGAAACAGGATTATTTTTATTTATTCAGAGTCGCCACTTGGAATAATTTATGGTGTCCCAATTCACATGTTTAAAATCCCGAATCGAGGAAGTTTGAATCTGTTTTACATCCCGCGAAACACAGAAATCCGGGAAAGGAATTTTGTTAACCCGGGAGAAGGTGTTAGGCTTTCCCAATCATCAATAATTGGATAAATTATCTGTTTTAATACATGTTTTAAACCTATTGTGCATTTTAACCTCTTTACTTTTTAGTCGCTTTTAAATATTTTAAACAATTATGGAGTTTATTCAAACAAGTCGCAGTGTCACGCGCTTGTTATTGTACACATCGCAAATCATGTCACGGGAACCATACCCACGATCTACAACACGTTTATTTTAATTATTTGAAATTAGGGGGGAAGTCGAGTCATGCCAGTGTGCACTCGAATTTTGGAGTTATGTATCTATGACTATGTCACGGGAACGATACCCATAGTCACGATAATTTATTATTTATTAATTGCTCCTAAGAAAAACTACAATATTCATAAGTTGATTTCTTAATTTGATAGTTAATTTTAAAAGTTCTGTGATTTATGGAAATTGTTTGAACAAGTTGCGATGTCACGCACTCGTTTGTTTTTGTGCACATTGCAAATCACGCCACGGGATCCGTACCCACGATCTAGAACATGCTTATTTTATTATTATTGTTCAAAGTTATGGTCGAGCCATATGAAATGCACACCCCAATTGAAATTTAAGTATCGTGACCATGCCACGGGAACCGTACCCATGGCCACGATGAATTATTATTAATTGCGCCTAAAGCAAGCTACGATTTTTGTGATTCTGTTATCCTATAGGTTGAGATTAAATGTGGAAAGGTCCAAAATGTATGTAATCTATTTGGTTATGAAAGTCACTGTAGATTGCTAAGGAAAACTGAAAAGGCCGAGATTGGATGCACAAGTTGTTGCAAGTTACGGTAATAGCACGAATTTCATACAAGAATAACTAAGACAATGTAAATCATCAAATTATGCACCTGACTAAACTCGTATGTATCGATGCTTACTGCTCGAATGGTATTCTAATGATTTAGTATCATCCTTAAACTCTCTTTTCCCACTTTTCCATGATGGTCTTCGATCGTAACTCTGCCTCGAGGTATACCAATCCCTCGGAATACATCCCTCGATGAATTCTCCTCGGGGTTGAACTTTGGATCCTGCTCCGATTCAATCAAGGTCGAGGCTCGGAATGCTATAGAAGTCTTAAAATCGGCCTACCCCAGTTTTACCGTATACAGATAGTCCCCGCGTTTCTTAGAAGGAAAAGACAAGAAACGATTTGAATTTACCAACTTTTCGATACTTCCATTAGTTGGTCAGTCGTGTTATGTAAGCGACTGATGTGATAGGAGAGATGCCCAAAATGCCATATTTGCACAGTTCTTGAAAAGATTCGAACTTATTATGGTGGTTGGCTGCCTTTTATCTTCCCCCTACGCGCACGTCTTGCCCCTATAAGTACTCCTTATCCTGCCCCTTATCTTTCATTACTTCTTTTAACCTTTTTAAAAAAGGAGCTCTCGTTACTTCTTTCTTGTACCCCTTTCTTGATCAGCTCTTTCTCGTTTCTTTTGAAATCTTTCCGCAGGAATGACGAAGGCCTCCAAAACTATTCTACGATATGATAAAGCCTTCTCATTTTCATGTTTCTCTAAAGGCAAGGAAAAATTACCCCCCAAGTCTCGAGGAATGCATCACCGGGCCCTGCGAAACAACCTCTGACTTTAAGATCGACAAACCTTCCTCGAAGTCGGGACGGTGTGAACCCATATCCCGGTATGTTAGCATAATAACAAACATCGAGAAGAAGAAGGTTGACTTCCACTGGGAAGATGTAGTGCAAGTGGAAATTCCCTCTCGTGAGGAGGACATAACAACCCATAAATCCGGCTTCCTTAGTGTATACACCTATCCATTTACCCTAGGCCAGGTAGAGCCGTCCTCGCCGTCAATAGACCCCGTGGTTCTCTATTTCTACAAGCGATATCAATTGACGCTCGGCAAGATTCATCCATCTTTTTGGCATACTGTTTACATGATTAGGCATTTTTCAAACATAGTCGAGGGGATGCATTTTACCCTCGACTACCTGATTAGAATGTACAGTCCCCTACTTTATCGAGGTGGTCTGATCAAGCTTCAACATCGGGCTACGAAGGTTCTCTTTGCTTGTGCCGATGAAGGAAAGGATAGAGGGTGGATGAGCCGCTTTGTTCGATTTAGGACCTCTTATTTGATTCCATTCGAAAGGATGCCATTCCCTGAGGAATGGAATATGAATCGTAAGTTAACACCTTAATTGAGCCTTTTTCATTTTCCTTTGTACCAACTTCCCTTTGAACTAACTCCCTTTGATGATGCAGTTGTCGCGTGGTATCCTGACGCGGTTAAGGATCTCTCGAGGTGGGTTCACCAGCTCGATTCGACTTGCCCATATGCTGAGCGCGTATGGCGCGACTTGTCTAGGGGCCGATGGGAAGCTAAAAATCATGGTGCGGGCTTTCCTCTTGCGATACCTGAGTTCTTTAAAAGAGACACCTCCTGAATACATTCTAACTTTTTACGTTCTATGATTATGTAGGCCTAGGGGAGGCCTCTTTGATGAGAGTAGCATCTCTTGGGGAAGCAGATATCCTGAAACCAGATGAGGAGAAGAAGAGAAAGAGGGAATCGCTGACTGAGTCCTTGAAGCTGAATAAGGCTAGAGTGAAAAAGTCTAAGGCTGACTCCGTGGCCTTAAATGAGAAAAGCGATTTCCTGATAATGCCCGAGGGAAGTGGACGTGTAATTGCTTTGTCTTTTGCTAAGTCTTTGAGCCGAGGGCTTCTAAACCAAAATTCGAGGATGCCATCCCGCCTCGGACCGAAGAGGTTTTCTAGGGTAGGTCGGGTGATGTCCTCGAGCCTGTTAACAGCCAAAATATTCCTCGGGCCGAAGAGCACTCAGTAGATTAGTTGTGGGAGCCTAGTTGTGAGCCGAAGGCCCCGATTGATCTATCCGGGGTTATTGATGTAGGTGATTTTTCACCGGTTCCAACATTTTCCCCGAGGGAGATACGGGATGCTCATAATATAGAATCTTTCTACGGGTGGGTGCCTTTCTGAGGGAAGGGCGTAATTAAAGGTCTCTTTACTATGGACGAGAAGAATCCTGAACTTAACACATCGCTCATTTTTTAGGAGGCCGAAAGGCTCTACAGATAGGTAATTTCTTCTTCGATCGCTTCGAGCTTTGGTCATTAATTATTTGACCCTCTTCCTTGATGTTTTAAGGTAAAAGTGATTTATAATCGGACCACTGCCAAGTTTCATGCTGAGCTGGCCCATTACGAGGGGGAGTGTAGAAGGTTTTTATCGGAGGCAGACGAGTTCAGGGCTCTTTTTGCCAAAAGGGAGGAATAAATGCTTGACCTCCGAGCTCGTTTAGAAATGGTATCTCGGGAATGGAGCAATCTTGATGAATAGGTAACATAGTCTTCGTATGTTTTGTTTTTTTTCTTGCCCGATATCATTAGTTAACACTTTCAGGACGATCTTTGTAGCTTAAGGAAAAAGATGCCCTGATGCGGGAAGGATCCAGAGACAGGAATGCTGAGATCCTTGGATTTAAGCACTGTGTGAATGAGATAACCTCTGCTAGAGACATCCTCCAACAGAAGTTATTCTCGATTAAGCATCGCCTTCAGGATGTGAGGGCTGAGAGTAGTAAGTATAAGGACCTCTATGCTGAATCTGTCACTGCTCTATCTTCAGTCAAGGCTGAAACAGAAGCGCTCATAACCTCGTATAAAGACGATGCTGCTACTGCAAACGCCCAGACCAGGAAAGCAGCTGAGGAGGCCGAGCTTAAACTTTCCCGAGCCCTGGAGCATGCCTGATTAAAGTCTCGGAGGCAGGCTCTCAAGGATATACATGCAGGGGCCCTTGATTTGTATGCTGAGATCGAGAGAGTGAAGACCCTAGAAGAGGAATCGACGGCTCTGCTTGCTTCCGAGGATGATTCTAGCAGTAGCTTAGAAAATGATGAAGATGAAGGCGGAGTCCCTGAGGTGGAAGAGTTCGTTGAAGACCTGGGGGCCGAGGGCCAAGCCGCTGAAGGCATAACCTCCGAGGGAGGCATTGAAGGAACGCCACAGCGGTAGATTAGGTTTTTATTTTTTCTTTTTCCCTGTGCAAGGGCTCCAACTTTGAGCTTTGTAAATATTCTTTTTGGACCTTCATCATACATAAAAAGGTTTTCGTTATTCCTTGTTTTTTTCCTGGTTTCTTGGAGTAGACTTTGATGTCTGTTGATGATTAGTCTGATGGATTGGACTTCGAAAAGAAACCCTTCGAGTTATAAATTGGCCCTGAGGCCTTTTAGGCTGGCCCGTACGCGTTGGCCTTTAGGAGCTTTTTAGTTAACCGTTTAGGGCTCAGTCTTCGAGTCGGGTTTCTGCTCGAGCTCATCGACCCTTAGGTTTTCTTAAATCGGCCAAGAGGCTCTTTAGGCTGGTGCTTAGGCTCTTACGCATTGGGTCGGTACGACATTTAATATAGCTGGCGCTTGGTTCTTACGCATTTGTCCCTTATGCATTTTAATTAACCGTTTAGGGATCAATTTTTGAGTCGGGTTTCGATTCGAGCTCATCGACCCTTAGGTTTTTTAAATCGGCGCTGAGGCTCTTTAGGCTGAGGCTTAGGCTCTTACGCATTGGATTGGTACAACCTTTAATATGGCTAGCGACTTAGGCTCTTACGCGTTGGGTCGATACGACCTTTAATGTGGCTGGTGACTTGGGCTCTTATGTGTTGGATCGGTACAACCTTTAACCGTTTATTTTCTAAGTACTATTGAAGTAATTGGAGGCCTGTGATTTTATAGCGACAATCAGACGTCTCCGAGTCGCGTTAGTTTGGTTGGGGCCTTATGACGGTGGTCATTGTATTTGGCAATAGCCTTTCAGTCTCTGAGTGAGATAGCCTCGGCGTCTATATCGAGGGTATGCCTTTTTAGGGGTATTACAAGTTCGAATATATAGTCTTGACTTTGATATCGGGATTATGCCTTTTTAAGGTCTTACAAGTTTGTGCATGCCTTGCTTGAGGTGATGCTGCCTCATGGAGGGCTTACATTGGTGCCTCATGGAGGGCTTATGAGCTCGAAGTTGTTGGCCTTGAGGTCTTATGGCTTCGAGTTTTTTATGCCTCGATGGGGTGATTGTCGATGGCAGTCCCCAAGACATCGAAAGTTTTTGGCTCTAGAGTTGTTCTTTGTGAAAATAGCAAACATTTTGGTGTTGTCTTACTGAGGTCTTATAAACTTGATGTTGCCTCGTGGAGGTCTTAGATAGTTTATATTTCATGGAGGGCTTGTTCTGTCGATATTGCCTCATGGAGGGATTATGTTGTTGACATTGCCTCATAGAGGGATTACGTTATCGATATTGCCTCATGGAGGGATTACATTGGTGATATTGCCTCATGGAGGGATTTCATTGGTGATATTGCCTCATGGAGGGATTTCATTGGTGCTTCATGGAGGGCTTATGAACTTGAAGTTTCCAGATTGAGGTCTTACGATTTTAAGTTAGATAGCTCGATGAGCCGATTGCCGAGGACAGTCCCCAAGTCGGGGTTATGCCTTTTATAAGGTCTTACAAATTTGATGTTGCCTCGTTGAGGGCTTACAAGTTTTAGCATGCCTCGTCGAGGTCTTACATATGCGATATTTCCTCATGGAGGGCTTATATTGGTGCCTCGTAGAGGGCTTATGAGTTCAAAGTTGCCAGCCCTGAGGTCTTACAGCTTCGAGTTTTTAGTGACAGTCCCCGAGTGTCTGGGATATTTCTGGCCCTGAGGCCGTCTCTTGTGAAAATAGCAAATTTCTTTGACGCACGAGGTGTTTTGATGATAAAAGATTCTCCTTCGATTACTTGGTACAAGTATACTTTTTTTACCATCAAGGGTTCAATTGTTCTACGTGGACATGGTTCATTCGATCGTTTGGTCCTATACATCATTCTCCTGTCGAGACCCTTTTTGGCATATTTTAGTTTCTTCGAGGAGGTGATCTCCTAGGGGGATGCTCCTCAGTATTTGAGGTTGATTGAAGAGAAGCCTTGAATACTTGGTGAGTTCTTCCTAGGTAGCATATGGATGTTTCCTCGTTAAAAACCTCGTTGGTAAAACCCGTTTGGGATAAAATCCGACATGAGGGAAAAAGAGCGCAATGCCTGCTTTAAAAACTCACGGTCTTCGAGTCGAAGGGTGTTGCGGTGTCTTCCACGGGATACTTGTAAAAAATTATATTGAAGCACAAAATGGAAAGGGAGAAGGTTATACCTTAGCAATAGTAGGCCTGAGCATTGATACTTTCCAATTGTTTGGAAGTTGCTCGCCTTCCATGGTCCCAAGTTTGTAGGACCCTTTGCCGATAACTCCGAGGATGCGGTAAGGTCCTTCCCAGCTCGGGCCTAGCTTTCCTTCGTTAGGGTTTCGAGTGTTTAGGGTGACTTTTATGAGGACTAGGTCCCCGACTCCGAAATGCCGGGGGTTTCTTCTCCTGTTATAGTATCTTTCAATCCTTTATTTTTGGGCGGCCATCCGGACCAGTGAAGTTTCTCTCTTTTCATCTAATAGTTCGAGCGTTGTAGTCATGGCCTCATTGTTTGAGTCCACGGTGGCATGTCGGAATCTGGCACTTGGCTCTCCGACCTCGACCAGTATCAAAGCCTCAGACCCATATACCAAAGAGAATGGTGTCTCTCTTGTGCTCGATTTAGAGGTTGCCCGATATGCCCATAGCACCTCGGACAGCATTTCTCTCCATTTTCCTTTCGCACTTTCTAACTTCTTTTTCAACTTTTTAATGATGGTCGTGTTTGTGGACTCGGCCTGGCCATTTTCACATGGGTGGTAGGGCGTTGATAGGATCCTTTTAATTTTGTGATCTTCGAAAAACATTGTTACATTGCCTCCGATGAACTGCTTCACGTTATTTCAGAGGGGATCCCGAATCGGCACATGATATGATCCTAGATGAAGTCGATGACTACTTTTTCTCTTATATTCTCGTAGTCATGTGCTTCCACCCATTTTGAGAAGTAGTCAGACATAAATAGAATAAATCTAGCCTTACCTTCCGCCGTTGGCAGGGGACCGACGATGTCCATTCCCCATTTTATGAACGGCCATGGTGATAAGACTGAATGCAGCTGTTCACCGGGTTGGTGGATCAATGGTGCAAATTTTTGACATTTGTCGCATTTTTGGACGAATTCTTTGGTATCCCTTTCCATGTCGTCCCAATAGTAACCTGCTCTGATCACCTTTCGAATTAAGGAATCGACACCGGAGTGATTTTCGCAGGTGCCCTCGTTGATTTCTCGGAGAAGGTAATCGGTGTCTCCCGGTCCCATGCATACTGCTAGGGGTCCATCGAAGGTTTTTCTGTACAGAGTTCCATTCTCTTCGAGTGAAAATCGGGTTGCTTCGGTCCGAAGGGCCCTTGATTATTTTGGGTCCGTGGGTAGTTTCCCACTTCCTAAATAATTGATGTACTTATTTATCCAGTATCATGTTAGGCTGGTGGAGTTGATTTCGTGATGTCCTTCTTTAATCACTGATTTGGATAGTTGAACAACAACCTCGGGGAGTATGTCATCTTCCTCGATGAACGATCCCAGGTTTGCAAGTGCGTCTGCTTCGCTGTTTTTCTCTCGAGGTATGTGGACCAAAGTCCATTCTTTGAAGTGGCACAAAGTGACTTGAAGTTTGTCCAGGTATCGTTGCATCCTACCCTCTCAAACCTCGAAGCTCCCATTTGCCTGATTTACTACCAGAAGGGAATCACATTTTTCTTCGATGACTTCCGCTCCTAAGTCGTTGACCAATTCGAGATCTGTAATCATATCCTCATACCCAGCTTCGTTGTTAGTCAACTTTGCAGTTTTTATAGATTGTCTAATCAAGCCACACGTAAGTGGCTTCAGAACTATGTCGAGCCCGGATCCTTTCATGTTCGAGGCACCATCAGTGAATAAGGTCCATACCCCTGATGTCGTGCCTATTTTTAGTAAAATATATTTTTCTTCCTCGGACACAAGGGCGGGTGCAAAGTTGGCCACGAAGTCCGCCAAAATTTGGGACTTGATAGCTGCCCGGGGCTAATATTCGATATCATATCCCCCGAGTTCGATGGTTCATTTGACCAGTTGGCCAGATAATTCGGGTTTATGCAATATATTTCGAAGAGGATATGTCGTTAAAACACATATACGATGACATTGAAAATAAGGCTTCAACATTCCAGATGCACTTATTAATGCAAGAGCTAATGTTTCTAAGTGTGGATACCTGGTTTCAGCATCTCCTAGGGTTCGACTCACATAGTAGACAGGGAATTGCATACCTTCCTTGTCTCGAACCAACACGCCACTTACCTCTACCTCGGACACTGCTAAGTACAAATATAGTGGTTCGCCTTCTTTCGAGGTGTGGAGCAAAGGCGGGCTTGAGAGATACCCCTTTAACTCCTCCAAGGTGTGTTGGTACTCCGGAGTCCACTTAAAGTTGTTTTTCTTTTTGATCAAGGAGAAAAAGTGATGGCTCCGATTTGATGACCTCGAGATGAATCAGCCTAACGCTGTTATCCGCCCGGTCAGCCGCTGTACGGCCTTCACATTGTTTACCACTGTGATTTCTTCGATGGACTTGATTTTATTGGGGTTGATTTCAATCCCCCTGTTTGATACCATAAAGCCTAAAAATTTTCCCGAACCTACGCTAAAGGCGCATTTCTCAGGGTTGAGCTTCATATTGTAGCTTCGAACGATGTCGAAAGCTTCCTGCAAATGAGTCAAATGGTCCTCTGCGCACAGGGACTTAACTAGCATGTCACCAATGTAAAGTTCCATGGATTTTCCTATTTGATGTTCGAACATCTTATTAACTAAGCACTGGTACATGGCCCCTGCGTTTTTTAGCTCGAAGGGCATTACATTGTAGCAGTATGTTCCATAATTCGTGATGAGCAAAGTTTTTTTCCTATCCTCGGGGTTCATTTGAATTTGATTATACTCGGAGTAGGCGTCTAGAAAGGTGAGGATCTCGTGGCCAGCCATGGCATCAATCAAGCGATCGATGTTGGGCAACGGGAATGAATCTTTAGGGAACACTTTATTTAAGTCCTTATAATCTACGTGCATTCTTAATTTGTTCCCCCTTTGGGAACTACTACTACATTGGCCAACCATTCGGGATAATTTACTTCCCTGATGAACCCTATTTTGAGGAGTTTCTTTACCTCGTCTTTGACGAATACGTGCTTTACCTCGTACCGAGGCCTCCTTTTTTGCTTCACCGATTTGAACCTGGGGTCGACGCTTAGCCGATAGGTGGTTATCTCTGGTGGATCCCTGTTATGTCTAAGTGGGATCAATAAAATCAATCAACGTTGTTAACAAGAAATTGAATGAGTTTCTTCTTGAGTTCGGGGGTTAATCCCGTTCCCAGGTATACCTTTCGATCTGGAAGATGTTCCATCAAAATAGCTTGCTCCAGGTCTTCGACCGTTGATTTTGTTGTGTCCGATTCTTCAGGGGCGACGAAGGCTCTAGGGGTGAGGAAGTCTTCATCATCATCCTCGGGGACTTGTTTATCTTCTGACCCCTCCAAGGTGGAGTATATGGGCGTCGGTGCCATGCCATGTACCGCGAACATTTCCTTTGTTGCGTGTTGCGTGTTGCTCTCGATACACCATTTTTACGCCATCTTTTGTTGGGAACTTTAACATCTTGTGGAGAGTCGACGGTACCTCCCTCATGTTATGTATCCATGGCCTTCCTAGCAGGGCGTTGTATCTCGTGTTACTCGATGACATGAAACTTTGTATCCCGAACTGTACCAGACATATTGACTGGGAGAGTGACTTCCCCCTTCGTCGTTTCGCTCATCATCTTAAACCGACTGAGGGATCGAGAATTGGGTATGATTTGGTTGAGCAGTTCGAGCTGCTCCACTACCCCCCCCCCCTCCCCCAATCCGATTATATTGGCTGAGCTACCTGGATCTAGGAGCACATGCACAATTTGAATGTTATTTAAGAGAAAAGAAATTACCAGTGCATCATTATGTGGTTGGGACAAGGCTTTAATATCTTCTTCTATGAACACAACAGTTTCTTCGAGCATATAACTTTGAGTTCGCTCTTTCGTTGTGACGGGCACTTTGGCCCGCTAGAACACGGGTCCTTGCGGGACATTGATTTCTCCAATGATCACGTGAATGGCGTGTTGGGGTTCTTCTGGACCATCATTCCTGTTTCATTCTCTTTCTCGGAAGTGAATCTTGGCTCGATCGTCAAACGATTCTCAAAGATTCCTTTTGTTGATCAATTAGGCCGCTTCCTTTCGAGCGGGAGTTCTTCGTGATTCATGTAGGTATTCTTCGTGCACACTTCCATTTTTATGGGAGCTTATATTTACATGTGGATTGTTGTGTTAGCCTTCATCGATGGGGATTTTCACTAGTGCCCCTTCAGGGTTTTGCGGTGGTACACCGGCACCTGAAGTAGCTGCGTCGTTCTCTCCATGATCCTCAGGACCGTTGTGTTCATGTGCATTCACTGAGTTAGATATTTTCTGACTAGAAATTGAAGATTCTTGGACAAGAAAAAGTGTAATGAATAACTTGTGTGTTTAGGAAACCAGCACTAATACAATCACTATTATTTTTAGCCCCACGGTGGGCGCCAAACTGTTTACCTTGAAAATGGTAATTACGATTATATTTGATTTTGTGGTTCTAAAAATATGTGACCTATTTTAATACTAGTTTTTTAGGCAATACATTCTAAGTGAGAGTTAAGAAAAATGAGACAAGAGCAAAGGATAATGGAATTGTGCAAACCGAGCAGTTAAGAGACGGGGTCTCGAGCTTGGTCGAAATAGGGCCTCGAGGTCGAGCTCGAGGGTTTGATAGAAGGGATTCGAAGAAGGTATAACAATATTGAAGGCCTCGAAGATGGACTTTTTATGATCAATAACGAGCAATAAATGAAGCACAATTAATGAACACATAAATGAAAGGCAATAAATCAAAGGAACAATTTGTAGAGAATGTTTGAGTTAGAGAGCAGAGAATGTTCTTGTTATTGTATTGAATATCATGTATGTTACAAAATGACAAAGGCCCTTTTATATAAGAGGGGGGAATCCCAACATAGTACATGTGTAATTATTGCAAAGATAAATAGCTGGCACAACTATTTAATGTCACGGTACGGACTTGTACTATTTTTGCGGACTTGGTCAGCTTTAACCACGTCTCTTTTGGGAATTTCGCGCTTTTTCATGATGGTCTTCGATATTTACTATGATGACCCAAGGGATCATTTTATGAATTAAGGCTAGGTTCTAGGTTTATTAGCCATAAAAAGATCTAATTTTAATTACCTTGATTTATGTGCGCAGTCCGGGCGTGAAACCGGAAAGCTTTTATGTGAAAATATAAGAAATACTAATTTTTAGAATATAAAGTTTGGTTTTAGTTGACTTGAGTAAACATTTTGAGGAAACGAACCTGGACCTGTGTTCCGACGATCCCAGAAGGTCCGTAGTAAAATATGGGACTTGGGCGTATGCCCGGAATTGAATTCCGAGGTCCTAAGCCTTAGAAATCTATTTTTGAAAGAAAGTGTTTTGCTGAATTATTAATGAAATAAAGAAAATAATTAATGTTTGAAACCATTGGTATCGGGCCCGTATTTTGGTTTCAGAGCCCGGTACAAATTTGTTATAGTATTTAAACACTATCAGTGAAATTTGGTGATAAACGGAGTTTATTTGACGTGATTCGGATTTCCGGTTGAGAAATAGTGAACTTTAAGTGTTCTTGAGACAAATGATAAGTTTTGAGGTTTAATTCATAGTTTCACATGTTATTTTCATGATTTGATCGCACGAGCAAGTCCGTATGATGGTTTTAGACTTGCATGCATGTTTGGTTTAGAGCTCCGAGGGCTAGGGTGAGTTTCAGATAGGCCATGGAATGTTTTACACTTAGGAAGGTTTGCTGGTTTTCAATTTTCTGGTTCCCAGTTATTTAGTGCTTCGCGTTTGCATAGCATCTATCGCAAACGCATAAAGTAAAAATTTAGCTGGGCCTTTTTGTTCTACGCGAACGCGGGGCCCCTGACGCGAACGCGATGGGCTGGGGGGCGACCCTACGTGAACGCGGTCTGGTCCATGCGAACATGTAGTGTAACGGGCCTGGTGGAGGGGAACCTGACTGTCCTCTATGTGAACGCAACCTAGTGACCGCGAACGTGAAGGCCAACAGGACTGACTCTATGTGAACGCGGGCAGGCCCACGCGAACGTGATGAAGGCATGCCCAGCTATATTAAAACAGTGTTAAAACAGACAGAACTCTTTTTCTTCCTATTTTTTTAACTACCAAGCCCTAGAGACGATTTTCTTCATCAAAGTTCATCCCCAAAGTGTAGGTAATCAATTCTAAACTCTACTCTTTCAATTACCCAATGATTTTCATCACTTTTCAATCAAAAATCAAGAATTTTCATGGTAAAAGTTGAGGGTTGGGTCGAATTAGGGAATTTTATAATAAGTCAAATTTTGACCTCGAATTGGGGTCGGATTTTGAAACTAATTGCGTATTCAGGCTCGGGGGTAAATGGGTAAACGTAATTTGGTCAGAACCCCAAGTTTGGATCAAGCGGGCCTGGGGTCGAGTTTTAACTTTTTTTGAGAAAACTTAGGAAAATAATAACTTTTCAGTAAAGTTTTTTCCTTTAGCATTAATTAATGATATTAAACTAATTATGATTAGATTCGAGTGTGTTGGAGGTGAATTCGAAAGGAAAAGTGGTAATTGAGCAGTGAGTGGCGTGCAGAATTGAGGTAAGTGTTGTGTCTAACTTTAGCTTGAGGGAATAGGTGTTGTGTGACTACTTGCTACTTGTTTTATTTCTAAATCCAATGTATAAGTGAGGTGACGAGTACCTATACGTTGTGGTCTCGTCATGCCATGCGAGTGAATGTTAATTCCTGTTATTTTGGTTGTCTTAAAGCCTATCATCTCTGATTATTGTTGTTAGTGAAATGTTGAGAGATTGTGTCCGGTTCCACCAAGATGAATATTATTCTGGAGACTGAATTAAGATTGAAATGATAAAGAATGATAGTAACCCTGATGAAATATTGATTTTGTTGTGAAAACCCTTTGAGAACATTGAGTTGATATTGAAATATTAAATGGTGATAGAAACCATGATGAAATATTGATTTTGTTGTGAAATCCCATTGAGAACATTGAGTTGAGATTGAAATATCAAATGCTGATAGAAACTATGATGAAATACTGATTCCTTGGGAAATTATTTTTTTATATATTATTGATGATTTATTTGTTTACATTGTGAGGAAGAGTGTAAAGCACGAACGGGTGATGTCGTGCACGATCTATTTATATCATGAGGGAGAGAGTAAAGCACGACGGGTGATGCCGTGCACGATCTATTTATATTATAAGGAAGAGAGTAAAGCACGAAGGGTTATGCCGTGCAATTCTTAATTATAATCTGGTAAGGATAAGATTAAAAGCACGAAGGGTGATGCCGTGTATTCTATTTATTATTTGGTGAGGCTGAGAGTAAAAGCGCGAAGGGTGATGTCGTGCAAGTTTACTTTCTATCTTTAATTGCTAAAATTATTGTTGATCACTATCTTGTTTGCCTTATTGTTTTCCTCATTCCTTATGTTGAAAATTACCTATCGCATGCTCCCTTCCCATTAATTGTTGTTTACATTCTTTAATTGCTATTATTTCCCATAAGCATGATTTTGATTTCCAGGTTTTATGTGGTGTCCCGTCCTAGCCTCGTCACTACTTCGCCGAGGTTAGGCTCGACACTTACTCAGTACTTGGGGTCGGTTGTACTGATACTACACTCTGCACTCTTTTGTGCAGATCCAGGTACCGACCAGCGTTAGGAGATCTTAGTAGCCGATATCATCATTCGGAGAAATGAGATAGATCTGCTGGCGTTCGCAGATTCCTGGAGTCTTCTCTTAGTTTTATAGATACTGTTTTATTACACTCAAAACAGCTACTTTATTTCTTTCAGCCCATTATCTTTAGTATTTCTAAAAAGTTCGTGAATGGTGACACCAGGCCCCGGGGTAGTTTCATAGTTGTATATTTAGTTCGTTGTTCGGTTTAATTATGATCGTTATTAGTATTCGTATTTAGTCTGAATTGTTCCATTATGGTAAAGTAACTTTAAAAGGAAATGGGTAGTAAATTTCTAACATCGGCTTGCCTAGCAAGTATTGTGTTAGGCGCCATCATGATCCCGTGGTTTGAGAATTTGGGTCGTGACAAGTTGGTACCAGAGCCCTAGGTTGCATAGGTCTCACAATTCACGAACAAGCTTTATAAAGTCTGAAGGATCGGTACGGAGACGTCTATACTTATCTCTCAGAGGCTATGAAGTTAGGAACAAACTCATTTTTATTTCTAATTTGTCGTGCGATTCTTGATATCTCAGAAAAATACTTATTGAACTCTTCTATCATCTCGTAAATGGCGAGAACGCGTGCTTCCTCTTTCGCTGACCAACAATCGGGTCCTCCGGTAGTAGCAACCTCTATTAGGGGCAGAGGCCGAGGCAAGAACAGGACTCATCCCGTTGCTCATACTGCAGCCCCAGCTGTGGAACCCCAGATTGAGATTGATGGGGGGGGGGATCCAGCTCAGACCGTTCCAGCTGGACTAGCTCAGGTCCCAGAGGGGTTCATCGCTACCCCGATATTTCAGGATGCTTTGGTCCAATTTGTGGGCCTGATAGAGAGGGTATCCCAGACTTGCGCACTCCCTGTTGCAGCAACCGTATCTCAGCTTGGATGATTGGTCCAGACTCCTGCTACCCGCACTCCTGATCAGACTACTCCTCAGATCCAGGCCCAGCAGCCAACCTAGTTGGGGTAATTCAGACAATTGAGGCAGCCCCGATTGCTGATGGGGAAGCTATGACTTCCGATGCTTTGTAAAGACTAGACAGGTTCATCAAGCTATTTCCACTCCATTTCAGTGGTACATCTTTTGAAGACCCACATGAGTTTCTTGACCGCTAGTATGAAGTATTGCAGATCATGGGGATAAGTTGAAAGCAACAGGGTTGGTTTATGTGAGCTGTGAAGTTTAACATAGTGGATTATCAGACATTGTGATCTGTGACTTCATTCCAAGTGGGGAAGTCCACTGTCAAGTATTAGATTGCGGTATCATGTGTTATATCGGTGTTGGCCCATAAGGTATAAGGCCTGAGATTTTTGCAAGAGATAAAGCTGGGACTTTCGATATGTCTGCCTCCTTAATAACCCTATACCTCAATACCAAAGGAGTTATATAAACAACTTTAAATCTACGGAAGGTTTACTCAGCGTGGAAGTCACGATTACGGATTTTGGGGTGCTTCAGAGGGAGTGCAGTGGTTGACGAGCTTCTAGACCATAGTGTTCGTGCCAAGATTTATCTATAAAGAGCTCTACTTTTGTGATCATTGTGCATCAATATGGATGAGTGTTACCCCAAATAATAATGAAGAGTATATGAATAAATGGAGTAGCTCAACACTGTTGAGACAACATAGTAAAAGAAGAAATTGGCTGCCGGTGTTTGTGGAAACCTTACGAAGAGGATGACCAGCCATTGCAACATCAACTAGTTGGATCAGTTCTCCCAAATGATATTGATAGAATTTGTTTCGCATACTTATAGGATTCAATTATAATCGCAAAATTTTGTATGATGCAGGGCAGGTTGATACTTTATTTTGGCTAGTGGTAGAAATTGTCCTAGATTTGGGAGGTTCATGTTTCATCAGAGCACTCAGGCTACGTGCCCCATTGCAGTTACAACTCAACTTACAAGCCAGCTAGGGGAAAGGGGTCGGAATTTTGAATGTGGAGGTCAGACTCCTAGAGGTAGAAACCCAGCCTGTTGATATTCTTTCTATGGTATGGCTGAGGTCACCATATCAGATAGTGTCATTACAATTGCAATTTCTAGTTATTATAAAGTGGTAGTTTCCTTAACTTGATTCGGTTATGAGTATCTAAGAAAGTTCTCGTAATATGATCCACTCATGAGTGAGCTTCGTAAACCTGAGATCTAC
Organism: Nicotiana paniculata; assembly: GCA_005239505.1. Lineage (NCBI taxonomy): Eukaryota > Viridiplantae > Streptophyta > Magnoliopsida > Solanales > Solanaceae > Nicotiana > Nicotiana paniculata. The sequence goes on from ML305141.1 coordinate 55,364, forward strand.
TTATGTGAATACTTGTATTGAGAAATTTTATGGAGATAAATATGTCTACCAGTACCTGTTGTAATTTTGTTTAACGGAAAATATTTAAAAGAAGAAAAGGGAATGTTTCAAATGGAACGATGTGCATATTACTTGTGATTCAAAACTGAGGACGAGGTTCTCGCGTTTTAATATGATTTGATATGTTTAAATTGGGATACGAGCTGCGATGGAAGTTATATGAGGAAGAGGTCCTTGTGATGGAAATTCTTGTGCTTAAATTCTCTCTTGTGAAATTAAATTTTTTACTATAGTACTAATAAGAGTCATGCATGTTAGGTTTATTTGAAAATTTTGTATAAAATTTATCTGTGCATAATTTTCCAAATCTATGTTATAATTATTGAGCCTTAACCTACAAGGTAGGTGCCCGCCCATATGGCGTTAGATGAAACACGGTAATTCAGGTAGATAATTATGAGTTCTCCATGCGTCACATCTCGTTGTCAGTATTGTGAAGGTTTGCAAGGAGATTATTGTTAACGTGAAGTTAGTTGATGATTCTGCAAATTATGAGCAACTATTAAAATCACATTGAACCAAAAGGGTGTTCCATTTAAATGGTCGAATGAGTGTGAGGTGAGCTTTCAAAAGCTCAAGACAACTTTAACTTCAGCACCAGTATTGGTGTTACCAGCAGACTCAGGTTCTTTCACGGTATATTGTTATGCTTCCCGTGTTGGGCTTGGTGCAGTATTGATGAAGGATGGCAGGTTGATAGCATATGCGTCACGGTAGTTAGAGATTCATGAAAAGAATTATATGGTCCATGACTTAGAGTTGGCAGCCATTGTTCACGCGTTGAAGATTTGGAGACACTATCTTTATGGCGTGCCATGTGAGGTTTACACGGATCATCATAGCCTCTAGTACTTTTTCAAGCAAAAAGGATCTTAATTTGAGACAGAGGAGATGGTTAGAGTTATTGAAAGATTATGACATCACTATATTGTATCATCTGGGAAAGGCCAATATGGTGGTCGATGCATTGAGTAGAAAAGCAGTAAGTATGTGAAGCCTTGCATGTATTCCAGTTAGTGAGAGACTGTTGGCTTCAGACATTCAGATGTTGGCTAATCAGTTCGTGAGGTTGGATATTTCGCCAGCCATGTTCTAGCTTGTACGGTTGCTCGGTCTTCCTTGTTCGAGCGTATCAAAGATCGGTAGGATGATGACCCGCACTTGATGGTCCTTAAGGACACAGTTCGGCACGGTGGTGCCAAGAAAGTTATAGTTGGAGATGACAGTGTTTTGAGGATGAAGGGTCGTATATGTGTGCCAAATGTTGATGTCCTTCGTGAGTTGATCCTTGAGTAGGCTCACAGTTCTAAGTATTCTATTCACCCAGGTGCTGCCAAGATGCACCTGAACTTGGGACAGAACTATTGATGGAGAAGTATGAAAAAGGATATTGTTGCTTATGTGGCTCGTTGTTTGAATTGCCAACAGGTGAAATATGAGCATCAGAGACCCGATGGTTTACTTCAGCAGATAGAGATTCTTGAGTGGAAGTGGGAGCGTATCACTATGGACTTCGTTGTTGGATTCCCACGGACTCAGAGAAAGTTCGACGCCGTTTGGTTTATTGTGGATAGGCTAACTAAATCAGCATATTTCATTCCAGTGGCAAGTACTTACACTTCGGAGTGGTTGGTAGAGATATATATTCGAGAGATTGTTTGCCTTCACGGTGTTCCCGTATCTATCATTTCTGATCGAGGTATGCAGTTTACCTCGCACTTTTGGAAGTCAATTTAGTGAGAGTTGGTTACCCGAGTTGAGTTGAGCACCGTATTTTATCCTCAGATGGACTGGCAACCCGAGAGTACTATTCAGATTTTAGAGGATAGGCTTCATGCTTGTGTTATCGACTTTGGCGGTTCTTGGGATCAGTTCTTGCCATTAGCGGAGTTTGCCTACAATAATAGTTATCAGTCATGCATTCAAATGGCTCCCTATGAGGCATTATATGGTAGGCCATGTAGATCGCCAGTTGGATGGTTTGATCTGGGAGAGGCTCGGTTATTGGGTACGGACTTAGTTCAAGAGACCTTAGATAAGGTCAAGATTATACAGGATCGGCTTCGTGCAGCTCAGTCCAGGAAAAAGAGTTACGGCGATCGTAAGGTTTGGGATGTGGAATTCATGGTTGGAGACAGAGTATTGCTTCGTGTATCACCCATGAAGGGTGTCATGAGATTTGGGAAAAAGGGCAAGTTGATCCCTAGGTATATAGGGCCATTTGAGATTCTTGATAGAGTGGGGGGGGTAGGTTATAGACTTGCATTTCCTCTAGGTTTATCCTCCGTTCATCCGATATTTCATGTATCTATGCTCCGAAAATATCATGGTGACCCGTCCCACGTGTTAGATTTCAATTCTGTCCAATGGGACAAAGACTTGACTTATGAGGAGGAGCCAGTAGCTATTTTAGACTGGCAGGTTCGTCAGTTGAGGACTAAGAATTATCCTTTAGTTCGAGTGCAGTGGAAAGGTCAGCCCGTTGAGGTGGCTACTTGGGAGTCCGGGTCGGACATGCAGAGTAAATATCCACACTTGTTTCCCAATCCAGGTAATTTTCTACATTTGTTCGAGGACGAACGTTTGTTTTAGAGGTGGAGATTGTGATGCCCCAAGGGCTCATTTTATGAATTAAGACTTCGTTCTAGTTTTATTATCCATAAAAAGATCTAATTTTAATCACCTCAATTTGCGTGCGCAGTCCGAGCGTGAAACCGGAAAGGTTTTATGTGAATATATAAGAAATACTATTTTTTAGAATATAAAGGTTGGTTTTAGTTGACTTGAGTCAACATTGTGAGTAAACGGACCTGGACCTGTGTTCCGACAATCCTGGGAGGTCCGCAGTAAAATATGGGACTTGGGCGTATGCTCGGAATTGAATTCCGAGGTCCCACGCCTTAGAAATTAATTTTTGAAAGCAATTATTTTGCTGAATTATTAATGAAATAAGAAAAAAATTAATATTTGAAACCATTGGTATCGGGCCCGTATTTTGGTTTTGAAGCCCGGTAAAAATTTGTTATAGTATTTAAACGCTATATGTCAAATTTGGAGAGAAACGGAGTTTATTTGACGTGATTTGGACGTCCGGTTGAGAAATAGTGAACTTTAAGTGTTCTTGAGAAAAATGATAAGTTTTGAGGTTTAATTCATAGTTTTACATGTTATTTTCATGATTTGATCGTACGAGCAAGTCTATATGATGTTCTTAGAGTTGCATGCATGTTTGGTTTAGAGCCCCGAGGGCTCGGGTGAGTTTCGGATAGGCCACGAAATGTTTTACACTTAGGAAGGTTTGCTGGTTTTCTATTTTCTGGTGCCCAGTTATTTATTGGTTCGCGTTCGCTTAGCATCTATCGCGAACGCATAGAGTAAGAATTTAGCTGGGCCTTTTGTTCCACGTGAACGCGGGACCCTTGACGCGAACGCGATGGGCTGGGGGGGACCTTACGCGAACGCAATCTGGTCCACACGAACGCGTAGTATAAAGGGCCTGGGGACGGGGGAACCTGATTGTCCACTACTTGAACGCGGCCTACTGACTACGAACGTGAAGGCCAACAGGCCTGACTCTATGCGAACGCGGGCAGGCCCACGCGAACGTGAACGCGATGAAGGCTTGCCCAGCTATATTAAAACAGTGTTAAAACGGACAGATCTTTTTTTCTTCATATTTTTCGAACTACCAAGGCATAGAGACGATTTTCTTCACCAAAGTTCATCCCCAAAGTGTAGGTAATCAATTCTAAACTCTACCCTTTCAATTATCCAATGATTTTCATAACTTTTCAATCAAAAATCAAGAATTTTCATGGTAAAAGTTGAGGGTTTGGGTAGAATTAGGGAATTTTGTAAAAAATTGAATTTTGACCTCGAATTGGGGTCGGATTTCGAAACTAATTACATATTCGGGCTCGGGGGTGAATGGGTAATCGTAATTTGGTCCGAACTCCAAGTTTGGACCAAGCGGGCTCGGGTCGGGTTTTAATTTTTTTGAGAAAACTTGAGAAAACCATAGTTTTTCAGTAAAGTTTGTTCCTTTAGCATTAATTAATGATATTAAACTAATTATGATTAGATTTGAGTGTGTAGGAGGTGAATTTGAAAGGAAAACGGTAATTGAGCAGTGAATAGCCTGCGGAATTGAGGTAAGTGTTGTGTCTAACCTTAGCTTGAGGGAATAGGTGTTTTGTGACTACTTGCTACTTGGTTTGTTGCTAAATCCAATGTATAGGTGAGGTGACGAGTACCTATACGTTGTGGTCAGGTCATACCATGCGAGTGAATGTTAATTCCTGTTATTTTGGTTGTCTTGAAGCCTATCATCTCTGATATTGTTGTTAGTGAAATGTTGAGAGATTGTGTTCGGTTCCACCAAGATGAATATTATTCTGGAAACTGAATTAAGATAGAAATGATAAAGGATGATAGTAACCATGATGAAATATTGATTTTGTTGTGAAATCCCTTTGAGAACATTGAGTTGAGATTGAAATATCAAATGGTGATAGAAACTATGATGAAATACTGGTTCCTTGGGAAATTCTTTTTTTATATATTATTGATGATTTATTTGTTTACATTATGAGGAAGAGTGTAAAGCACGAAGGGTGATGTCGTGCACGATCTATTTATATTGTGAGGAAGAGAGTAAAGCACGAAGGGTGATGCCGTGCACGATCTATTTATATTATAAGGAAGAGAGTAAAGCACGAAGGGTGATGCCGTGCAATTCTTAATTATAATCTGGTAAGGATGAGAGTAAAATCACGAAGGGTGATGCCGTGTATTCTATTTATTATTTGGTGAGGCTGAGAGTAAAAGCACATAGGGTGATGCCGTGCAAGTTTACTTTCTATCTTTAATTGCTAAAATTATTGTTGATCACTATCTGTGTTTGCCTTATTGTTTTCCTCATTCCTTATGTTGAAAATTCCCTATTGCATGCTCCCTTCCCATTCATTATTGTTTACATTCTTTAATTGTTATTATTTCCTGTTAGCATGATTTCTATGTTCGGGTTTTATGTGGTGTCCCGTCCTAGCCTCGTCACTACTTCACCGAGGTTAGGCTCGGCAATTACTCAGTACATAAGATCGGTTGTACTGATACTACACTCTGCACTCTTTTGTGCAGATCCAGGTACCGACCAGCGTTAGGAGATCTTAGTAGCCGATATCATCATTCATAGAAATGAGGTAGATATGTTGGCGTCCGTAGATTCCTGCAGTCTTCTCTTAGTTTTATTGAGATTGTTTTATTACACTCAAAACAAATAATTTATTTCTTTCACCCCATTATTTGTAGTATTTCTAAAAAGTTCGTGAATGGTGACACCAGACCCTGGGTAGTTTCATAGTCATATATTTAGTTCGTGGTTCAGTTTAATTATAATCGTTATAAATATTCGTATTTGGTCTGAATTTTTCTATTATGGTTAAGTAACTTTAAAAGGAAATAGTTAGTAAATTTCTAACACCGGCTTTCCTAGCAAGTATTATGTTAGGCGCCATCACGATCCCGTGGTTTCAGAATTTGGGTCGTGAAATTTATTCTGCCTCAAGGTATATCGATCCCTCGGAATACATCCCTCGAGGAATGCTCCTCGGGTTGAACTTCGGATCCTGCTCCGATACAATCGAGGTCGAGGCTCGGAACGCTATAGAAGCCTTAAAATCAGCCTTCCCCGATTCTATCGTATACAGAGAACATCATTGATCAGTGTATACCTTAAGATAAATAGGAGCAATTATATTTTCTATTCCTATATGTGGATGACATTTTTCTCGCAAGTAGTGATTTGGGATTGTTGCACGAGACTAAACAGTTCCTTATCCAAAATTTTGAGATGAAGGATATGGGTGAAGCCTCTTATGTCATTGCCATAGACATTCACAGAGATAGATCCCAACGATTACTTGGACTTTCTCAAAAGGCCTACATTGAAAGAATTTTGGAAAGATTCGGGATACAAAATTCTTCACCTATTGTAACGACCCAACCGGTCGTTCCGAGATTTTAGCCCTGTTTTCCCCATTTCTGCTTTATTTTGTGTTGTTTAACTCATTTATGTCGTGTTGGGTCGGTTGGCTCGGGTTCGGAGTGGTTGTGAAGAGAAGTGAGACACTTAGTCTCTTAAGTTGGCTTAATAGTTGGAAAAGTCAACAGGAAGTTGACTATTAGGTAAACGATCTCGAAATGTGGTTTTGATGGCTCGGATATGTTCTTAGGTGATTTTGGACTTAGGAGTGTGCTCTGAATGTTGTTCGGAGGTCCGGAGTAGAATTAGGCTTGAATTGGCGAAATTGGTTTTTTGGTGATTTTCGATCGGCAGTGAAAAATTAGCTATCGGGGTCGGAATGGAAATTCGGAGGTTGAAACAAGTTCGTAGTGTCATTTGGGGTGTGTGTGCAAAATTTCAGGCCATTCGGAGGTAATTTGGTAGGTTTCGACGTCGTTTGTGGAATGTGGAAGTTTTTAAGTTCTTAGGCTTGAATCCGAGGTAGATTTGGTGTTTCGGCGTTGTTTTGAGTGGTTCGAAAGCTCGACTAAGTTTGAATGAGGTTATGGGATGTGTTGGCATGTTTGGTTGAGGTCCCGAGGGTCTCAGGTGTGTTTCGGGTGGTTATCGAACCAATTCTTGGACTTAGAAAGTGGCAGATTTTCTAGTGTGAAGGCTTCTGGTTTTCTTATATGCGATCGCGTGGGCTTGTCCGCGATCACGTAGGCTTATTTGGGCAGAGGGGAAAGTTTTACTATGCGATCGTGTGGGGGAATCCGCGATTGTGTGGGTGAGTGGCCTTAGTGGTTTGCGAACGCGTGGAGAAGTTCACGTTCGCGTTCGCGTAGAAGATTAGGGAGCGAGTGAGGCTGAGGCATTTGTTCTGTGAATCACGTGTAGGGGGTTGCGATCGCGTGGTGTTGAGTGGCATTTATATGCGATCACGTGGGCTTGTCTGCGATCGCGTAGGGGTGATTTTTGGGTAGTGTTATTTTGTGCTTCGTGATCGTGTGGGTATTTCCACGATCACGATGAGTAAAACACTTGGGCAGAATGTTTTTATTCAAAAACGAGGGTTTTAGGCCATAACTCCATAATTCATTATAGAGCTCGGGAGAAGACGAAATTGGAGGAGATTTTTAGTAGAGTGATTGGGGTAAGTGTTCTTCACTCATATTTGGTTTAATTCCATGATTTAGTCTTGAATTTCATCATTTTTTTTATTTTTTTTATTTTTTTTAGCAAATATACCACTAGACATGTTGCCTAGTGGCTAATATATATAAAAATCCCAAAATAGGGTCCAAAAATTACAAGAAGTCCCAAATAGAATCTAATATGTACTAAGCTACTAGCAAATGTAAACGCTAATAATCTAAAAATAGAAGTACCAACTATTACAACATGCAAAGTTGAAAGATTCAATCTCCTGACAGTGTAAGTGAATCCAAAGGCCAACAGCAAATACCAAGTAGCACCTCTAAAGCTCTCACCAGGCGCCAGGGTATGCATTCCAAAGGCAAATGTGGACTCCAAACAACTACACCAATCGATTGATCTAATGAGCTCTAATCCAGCGATATCATCTTCCTTAGTATGGCTTGTTCTGCACATTGTCATCACACCCCCAGGTTGAGCATGAAACCATGCTGATACTACTGGGAAGTGCAATACCAATCTCCAGAAACTTATAAGCTCAAGATCAGCCAGTTTTTTCACATTTGGACTTCTCATCACAGTATCATGTTGCACCATCCATAACCTGCTTCTCCTATAACTCCTGTGCACTATCAAGATACTTCCAATACACCCTAACAACACACAATGTAAAACAAACCAACAGAAAAAAGCATATAGGTGCATAAATGGTGCCATTCTGACCCTAAGATAGGTATGTTGAAGTGTGCTAAAGTGTGCTGAAGTAGTCTTCTGAAGTATTCTGCTGAAGGGTGTTGAAGTTGTCTGCTAAAGTGTGTTGCATTGTGCTGAAGTAGTCTGCTGAAGTAGTCTGCTGAAGTGTGCTGAATTGTGTTGAAGTAGTCTGTTGAAGTGTGTTGAAGTAGTCTGCTAAAGTGTGCTGAATTGTGTTGAAGTAGTCTGAGTGGTGTGCTGAAGTGGTCTGAGTAGTGTGCTGAAGTGATCTGGGTAGTGTGCTAAGGTGCCAGAACTATTGATGCATGGACTCTTCTGAACATTGTCATCACACCCCCAGACTGAGCATGAAACCATGCTGATACCACTGGGAAGTGCAATACCAATCTCCAGAGACTTACCAAGTTTAGACATTTTTCCACATTTGAGCTTCTCATGACAGTGTAATGATGCACCATCCATAACCTGCTTCTCCTATAACTCTTGTGCACTATCAAGATACTGACAGAATGAGCATGTAACCATGCTAATACCACTGACATGTACCTTAATAACACACAATATAACACAAATCAAAAGAGATAAGCAAGTAGGTGCAGAAATAATTCATATGATACCATTAATTTGCTGCTCTCCTCTTTGCTATTCTGACCCTAAAATTAGGAATTTGGGATTTGTCAAGATTGATTAACCTCCTCCATGCACAAGGAAGTTCATAGAATGAGTGAAATTCAGATGTACCTGCAAAAGAAAAAACAATGTTAGCTATAAAATCTGCCACTGAGTTTCCTTCTCTGAACACATGCTGGAAGATCACATTGAAGTTGTACTTCATCTCCTTGATCCTCTTCATATCCTGAACAATAGCCCATGGAGGATCCCATTCCCCTTCAGTCACCTTCTTCATCACCAATGAATCTGTCTCCAAGATGAGGGGGTGAAGGTTATGTTCTACACAATATTCCAGCCCTTGAACAATGGCTTTAGCTTCTGCTACTACATTTATTGTCTCCCCCAAGTCGACTGCCCTTGCATAAACTAGATCCCCTTCATCATTCCTCACATAGAATCCTAGTGAGCTAGGACCTGGATTACCCATTGATGCCCCATCTGTATTGTATTTGTACCACCCTTGGAAAGGAAGCTGCCATGTGACTCTCCTTGTAATTATAACAGGCTTGTATCTTTCAAAGTATTGTATCATATCTGGCCATAACAAAGGAATATTAGGTAACCAACCATACCTCACCCTTGCCAAATAATGTAATGTTCTATTTACTTCATGGATCACCCTGTGTGTAGAAACTGCACCTCCATGTTTTCCTGCATTTCTCTTCTTCCAAAGTTCCCAAGTAATAATAGCTGGAGCAGCTTGAAACAATGGCTTTAGTTTAGGAAAACACTGTGCATTCCACCATGTATGATGACTTGCTTCAATTGAACCAATGGCACTGTGATTCCTGCAGCTCCCATAAATAAATTCCACACTTTAGAGGCAGTAACACTAGTGAGGAATATGTGCTCAATGTTTTCCTCTTGTGGTTGTTGACAACACCAGCATTTAGACACCACAATCTGCCCTTGTCTTCTCCAAATATCATCAGTAGCAATTTTCCCCCTCCACAGTCTCCATAAGCAAAAATAAACCTTAAATGGTAATCCTTTTATCCACACATGCTTGAATTCATTTTGAGGATTAGATCTATGTCTTAGAATCTGCCAGGCACTACTCACGCTGAACTTACCCGATGGGGGTGGCATCCAGTATGGGTTTTCCCAATGTTCCTCGCATCCCTCATAATGTACATTGGACTTTACATGTTCAACAATTTCCTCTGTAAAGTTTTTCTCCAGTAACTCCTCATTCCATGTTCCTTCCTGAGTTAATTCTGATACGTCTTGAAGATGTTCATTGATATGAAAATCTTCTGGAAGTACATGATATAGTGCTCCCAAACCTGTCCAATTCCCATGCCATATGTTTGTTGTTCAACTATTCAACTCCCATAGAATCTCATGATCCACATCCTCCCTAGCATTCAACATTTTCCTCCAAACATGGGATCCTTCTCTAAACTGAACTACTGTAGGCAGCTCCTTCTTACAATATTTGTTCCACATGAAGTTGGACCATAGTGACTTTGTAGTTCTAAACCTCCACCAAAGCTTCGCAAACAATGCCTTAGAGACATCATGTAAGGATCTGAACCCCAATCCCCCTTCTTCTTTAGGTAGACATAGGTTTTGCCAAGAATCCCAGTGCATGCTTCTTCCCTCCTCCTTTGTGATATATAAAAATCTTACAAACAACTTATGAAGATGTTCTAAAATGTTCTTTGGAGGGTCCATAACTGAGAGCATATGAACTGGTATGCTTTGCAATACACTAAAAATAAGTGTTGCTTTACCCCCAAATGATAACAAATTGCCTTTCAATGAGTGCAGCTTAGCTTTTACCTTCTTGATAAGATCATCATAGTATTCCTTTCTCCTTCTAGTATAGAAAATAGGGCATCCAAGGTATGTAAAATGGAATTTACCTCGTGTGAAACCAGTAATATCCCCCACTGTTTAAGAGATTATATGGCCCACCTTAGCATGCATGTAGTAGGAACTCTTAGCTTTGTTTATCATCTGACCAGACACTTTCTCATAATCTCCCAACAGTTTCATTATTTTGCTCAAAGATGGAGAATGAGCAGATGCAAATATGATAGTATCATCAGGATAAGCTAGATGATTCAAAGGATCTGACCATTTAGGCATTCCAAACCCCACAAAGGATTTATCCTCAAACAGTTTGTTCAAGGATCTTGATAACACCTCAGCTGACAATATGAACAAGGCTGGAAACAAGGGATCACCTTGTTTCACACCTCTAGTAGACTTGAAGAATCCCGATGCTTGTCCATTCACCAATACATAATACCAATTATTTGACACCAGATTCCAAACCATGTTAATGAAGTGTTCTAAGAACCCCATCCTTCTCAACACATGAAGAAAATATTTCCATGAGACCCTGCCAGAAGCCTTATCCATATCCAGCTTAATTACCACATTACTTGGCTTACCCCTTATCCTTATATCTGTCACTATCTCTTGTGCCAATAGGATGTTTTCAAATATACTCCTACCCTTCACAAATCCTGATTGATTAAGAGATATCAGTGATGGCAGAAACTTCTCCAACCTGTCATGTAGAACCCTAGACATCACCTTGTTAACAAAATTTCTCAAACTTATAGGTCTTAAGTCAGAAAAAGTCTCCACTCTAAGCTTCTACTAGATTAGTGTGTGTTATGGATTTTGGTAGTGTTGCTCCCCCATAAAAATGCAGAACCATATTGTGTATGTCTCTACCAACAAGATTGATAGAACGCGCCAGTGAATCCATCAGGACCACTAGCACTATCCCCACTAAGTTCAAATACAGCCCCTTTCACTTCTTCAACTGTTGGCAACCTACTTAACTCCATATTTTGCTCCAATGTAACCATGGATGGTACATTATTTAATAAAGAGAAATCAGAGGTATCACCTTCATTGGAGAATTGTCTTCTATAGAACTCCACTGCAGCATCAACCATTTTCTCTTGACTTTCAACCCACATCCCACTAGCATTTTGTATCCTCGTCAATTGCAGTTTCTTTCTTTTTCCATTCACATGATTGTGAAAAAAGCTAGTGTTCCTGTCCCCTTCTGCAAACCAATTCATACTAGCCTTTTGCTTCCAATATTGCTCCTCAATGCTTAGATATTTCTTCAACTCTGATTGAGCCCTTTGTAGAACAATTCTATTTTCAATAGTTGGCTCCTCCTCAAACAGCATCTCCTTGACCTTAACTATGTCTTCCAGGATAGCCAACTGCTTGACTATATCTCCAAAAGTGTCCCTACTCCACTTTGATAGAGTTGTCTTTACCTTCTTGAGCTTCTTCTTGAACATCAGAAATGGATCACCTATAAAGTCAGCTTCCCAATTCTGCCTCACCACCTCCTTGAAAGTATCATGCTTAGTCCAGAAATTTAGGAATCTGAATGGATTGAGTATAATTGACAGTCTGCTCACCACAAATCATCAGCAAAGGAGCATGGTCTGAACCAGTTCTAATAAGGTGTTCCACTTCAATAGTAGGTAACATATTCTAAAAAGGGAAATTCACAAAGATCCTATCCAGCCTCTTGAATATACACTGGGCCTTAGACCTCCCATTCCACCATGTAAATGGACTCCCTTTGTACCCTTGTTCAAACAATCCACAAAAGTTAACACAAAAGGCAAAGTCCTCATATTCAAGAGGATACACTAGCAGTCCCCCTATCTTCTCATCTTCATGCAACACTACATTAAAATCCCCTCCTACCAACTATGGCAACTCCATATCACTTGCTAAATAATACAAATGAACCCACAACTCTAGCATCTCCATTTCTGAACATTTAGCATAGACAAATGTCATCATCATATGTTGTCCCAACTCATGATGAAACACTTTCACAGTGACTTTTTGTTCAGTATCCTCCACAAGTTCCCACTCTACTATTGAATCAAAAAATAACCATATTTTCCCATTAATGTTTGCATAAGAAGTCTCCATATTCAGACTTCTTCTATATCTATTAATGAATCCTTTCTTTTGAAAAGGTTCCATTAATGCAACAAGACAAAAGTTATGCTCCCTATTCATATTAATCACTCTAGGAAAGGCCTGTTGAGTTTTTACAAACCTTATGTTCCAAATGAGTGTCTTAATCATCATTATTTAGATAAAGAAGTTGCCCTCCTGGGCATAATCCTTATATGTTGTTGTTGCTCTTTGTGTTGGTTATTCTTTCCTTTCTTCCCACTTCTAGAAGCTGCCCTAGGAGATACATCCCCTTCCCTCATTACTTCCTTGAAATTTTCTGCCGTGGATTCACCATCTCCATCATCTTCAAATTGTTGTTGTTGTTCCACCAACACATTCTGAATCTCCATTTGCATTTCCTTATGAGTTATGAGATCATGCAACACCTGATTAGGAGACTTCAATGGCACATTAACTTTAATTTGTAGAGGAGCTCCAGTTCCGGATGAACATGTCATAGGCAGTGCATCACATTCCCTAGGTCTTATGGCTTGTTCACCTGGTTCATAAGGTGTTAATGCTGCTTCATATTTGTTAGACTTCCTTTCCACATCTCCTTTCTTCTCCTGCATCATTTTAAATTGAAGCGCATACACAGAATCCAGGTTAGGGTTCACTGTAGCAAAACTAGCAAAAACTGCCTGAGTTACTGTTCCATATGAGATCCTCCCCCTTCCCATAATCTTTTTGTTGGTTTTTGGACACTGTATCCTTCTCTACATCCATATGAACATTCCCAGTCTGTTCTTCCATCGATGCATAAACTGGAACCCCATCAACATAAGCCAAAACTTTCCCAGAAAAACTAGGTTTTACTGTTCCATTGCCTCTCTTATTACTCTGGGACTTTGAAGAATATCCACCTTGATTTCCTACTTGTTTTATCAATTCTTCATCAAATCTAGTTGAGTTCCTTGATTGTTTGTTCATAGAACTAGCCTCATAATCAACCCTAATTTCAGGATTGCTAGGGTTAACTGTAGCTAATTCCACATTGCCAGTTTTTAGTTGCTGCTCATTTGCCTCATTATCTCTATCTCATGTTGTCATTATAGTACCAATTTGATCCCCCATTACCTCTACCTCATCGCTCCACAAGATTTTGGAAGAATTCACCTCCATTACTCCCTCCAATTGATCAGAATCTACATGGGATTGGGAAGGAATTTCTTGACACGATTGATTGGTGGTCACATTAAGATGCATGATATCCTCTTTACTAGTACCAAAAGTTCTATGAACCCATTCAATAGTAGCTTCTTTCATCACCCTTTCCTCAGATAACTGATCATTTCCCTTAATATGACCAGCTGAATGAATCCCTTTAGGAATAGGATTGTCAAGATTCTTCTTTTCCAACACCTTATCCGCTGCTTCCTTCTTCACCATTTTAAATCTTCTTGCCTCCTTTCCCCAGTAGGTTTATCAATCCTAATCCCTGAAGAATTAGGATTAGTGATTTCTTTCCCAGAAATCTTTTCCATCTCCCCCTCCTTTTCGGATTGGTTTTCCCCTTGTTTTTTCTTTCAGACATTGCTACACTCTTCACCATTGGCTTCCATAGTATTCAAATTATTTCTTCCATCTTCCTCAATAGCCAAAGCATCAAACTTGTTCTTGATTGCCACTTCTTTAACTTTGTTCTTACCCTTACCTTTGTACTCTTCTTTCCCTTGATTATCTTCAATTATGTAACCCCTCATGTCTCTTTGGAATTTGTTTTTTCTAGACTGCATCCATTCCTGCTTAGCACTATTATTCATTGGTTTTCCCAGTACCTTACCACTTGCCAACAGTTTGGTGGAATTGGCAGCAGTACCAGTAACTCCACTACTCACCACCATTGCCTTTTCATTACCTTTCTCGACCCCTTCATCATTCTTCCTAGCATAAACTTGATCATAAATCCTATGCAAATCTGGATTCACTACCCAACACTCCTTTTCTTTGTGACCTTTCTTCCTACATGACTTACAATATTTGGGCATGTAATCATATTTTATTTTGATCCACTTAGACTCCTAAGGTCCAGTCTCATCATCCTCTTCAATAATCTTGATTCTTTGAGGTAATGTGGCTAGTAAGTTCACCTCAACCTTCACCTTGGCACAACTTGGTCTTGTTCCATTCTGAGTAGCCAAATCAACATGCAATGGCCTCCCTACTGCCTTATCTAATGAAAACACAAACTCCTTACCAAAGAAATTTGGTGGTAAATCTTGAAACTAGATCCATTCTATAGCAATAGGGGTTTCTTCATCTGCGTTCCACCAAGGGTTCCACTTAGTACATCTCATCTGCCACATTACATTTTGAATCTTCAAATAATAAGCAGGCTTGGACAATAAGTGAATGTAATCCTCCATCAAAGAGATCTTAATCAATACGTGACTATCTTCAATGAGTCCAACTGAACATGGGCCCTTTAAATCACAATGTATAGGCAATACTTTAAGTAATTCATGAATACCAGGTCTACCATATGAAAACTTACCCAGAATAGCCAAGTTTAGACCTTGTTGAACAATGGACTGCCTCACTTCTTGGTTCTTCCAATGTATAATAGGTTCACCATGAAGGTACTCGATTGGTTTTAGGGCAAAACTAGGTATAGGCTGCATGGGAGAATTTAATGCTTTTGGTTGTAGTAATTGTGCGTAGTTTGGGGTTGGATTAGGGTTAGATATTGGTTGGTGATGCAGTGGGGGATCGTTTGACGACTGACCAACCTCAGGAGAAGGCTAGCCAGTGGCCAGAGACTCCATGAGAGAGCTTCGAGCTTTGTCTTCGCAATCGCCAGTCGCCAGAGCCTCTTTCTCCTCACGTGTGGGTTTAGCTCTGGTTTTGGGGTTTAGGGTTTGGGGTTCATCATTTAATTTGGGAAATTGGGGTGAAAAGTTGGGAGAAATGGGAGAAGAACTTGAGAAATTCTTTTGGGGATTTGAATGGACATTTGATGTCAGATTTTGATGAATTTGATATGGGTAGACTCGTGAGTGAATAAGAATTTCAGTTTTGTGATTTTTATCGAATTTCGAGACGTGGGCCCGGGGGTCAGGTTTGGCCAATTTCGGGATTTTTGACGTAATTTGATTATTTTCGAGTGGACTTTGTTCCTCTAGCATATATTGATGATATAAAACTGGTTTTGGTTAGATTCAGAGCAATCGGAGGCCGAGTCTAGAGGCAAAAGTATCGCGGGTTAGGATTTTGGTCGGTTTGAGGTAAGTAATGATTGTAAATCTTGTCTTGAGGGTATCAAACCCAGGATTTCACATTGTTTCACTATTTTGAAGTGTCGCACATGATAGATGACGAGTGTGTGGCGTGCACCGTTGGGGATTGTGACTTGGTCCCTCCCGTAGCAACTATTAAGTTGCGTATTTGACTGAAAACTATATGATATTTTTGTGTTTTTAGAAGGTATTACCATGTTTTGTGCTGAACGTCGTATTTGAGCCTCGTGCCAAGTTGTTTGGGCCCTTAGGGGCTTTTACTGCTATTTCCTTACTATTTTGATTTCAAATCGGTACTTAGTCATGCTATTTTAAACGAATTTCGAAACTCAATCTCATTTACACTATTTGATGCATAAAAATGATATTTTGGGTCGAGCACCCCATTTTACTGATAGCCCGAGTGGCTGGAGAGATTTCTGACTAAGTGAGGCCAGGGGCCTGATTTGTGAGGATTGATATAGGATCGGGTTGCACGCCGCAGCATGTTGTTACTAATTCATGATTATGTGACGTCGAGGGCCTGATTTATCATGCCACGAGATGGCTTGTTATAGAGCTTGGTTGTAGGAGCCCCACAGGAGTATGTACACCCCAGTGAGAGCGGGTACCCTGAGTGAGTGATATGATGTTGCCTGAGGGACTGATTACGAGTGATTGTGAGGTTGCCCGAGGGGCTGGTACTGAGTGATGTTATGCCTGAGAGCAGTTTATGGTACATGTTTTTGCCCGAGGGGTCATTTATCACTTTTATCACTTTTACTCTAAATTTCATTGAAACACTTTTTTTTGAAACTGTTGGAAATTTATCTTCCAATGATTTTTACTGAAAAATCTGGCTTTAAGCGAGATGATTTGATTTGTACACTGTTTTGAAGGCAAACTGTACTTACTGTGATTTCATGACATGGACTCATATGTTTCTTACTGCTCAGTCTTTATTTACATTATTACTTACTGAGTTGGCATACTCACATTACTCTTTGCACCTTGTGTGCATGTTCAAGTGCTAGGGCTGACTGAGAGTTGATTACTGTACCAGATATCTCATGGAGATTTGCAAGGTAGATGCACGCGTCCGCAGCCTTGCCCTTTGATCACGCTCAACTATGTCTTATAGAAAGACTAAACGGGCGTTGCAAATATAATCTGGGGTATTATGCCCAAAGTCGATCCCACAGGGAATTGACGTATCAATTGAGTTTATAAAATACTACTGGTACTTATTCAATTTTCTCAATACTTTTGAATATAATTTGGTGAGGTTTACTAAATCTAATAACAAAATAATAAACTAGTAATTGACTAACAATATAGTGTAAACAATGATAATAAAGGTCT
>ML305141.1:72620-104345 GCA_005239505.1 Nicotiana paniculata
GTAAGAAATACTAGATGTAGAACTCAATGTTCTTGCACTTCAATGGAATTTTCTCCTTTTATTCTTTTCTCTACTTTTATTCACGAAAATCCCCTTGTAATTGTGTTTTAGAAGTCTATTTATAGGTTTAGGGTGAACCCTAACCGTGTAGGAGATGTCTATTTCACTTGGGAAACACTTAAACCCGTCAAAACTCGATTTCTGGCCGAANAAGCACATAACAAGTGTATTTTTATCATTAATGCACATAAAATGTAAGGTATATCACATGTTAAACTATGCAATTTAGTCTCGCATCACCCTTCTCCTTCTTGCTATTGTAGTGTTTATGTTTCTTTCCAGACCTGTATAACCCTTAGATTCTCATGACTAGTGACTCCGGGATTTTGGGTTGTATTTATTATTCGGTACATCATCGTCTGTTTTAAAATGCTTAAATGAAATTTTTATGAGGTACTAGTTTAGAAATGATATAAATGAAAGATTTCTTGTGTTGAATATTGCTTTGGCTGGCCTAGTATCACGAAAGGCGCCATCACAACCAAGGTCATTTTGGGGTCGTGACACTTCTAGCAGCACCCATAATTAAAGGTGAAAAATTCTCGTTGAACCAATGTCCACAAAATGCGTTGGAAAAGAAGCAAATGAAAGACATTCCATATGTTTTGCTTGTTGGGAGCCTTATGTATGCACATGTCTGTACTAGACCTGATATTGCTTTTGCAGTAGGAATGCTTGGCAGATATCAAAGTAACCCTCCTTACCATTAGAAAGATGGTAAAAGGGTCTTGAGATATTTGCAAGGAACCAAGGATTTTAAGCTCATATACAAATACTCAGACTCATTGGAGGTGATTGGATACTCAGACTCTGATTTGGATGGATGCAAAGACACTGGTAAATCTACTTCAGGATACATTTTCCTTCTTGCTGGAGGTGCTGTATCTTGGAGAAATGTCAAGCAGGCCATTGTTGTAACATCCACAATGGAAGCTGAATTTATAGCATGTTATGAAGCTACATTACAGGCGTTATGTTTGAAAAACTTTATTTCCGGCCTTAGGATTGTCGATTCCATTTCAAGGCCATTGAGAATCTTATGTGACAATTCAGCTGTAATGTTATTACCTAAGAATAATAAAAGTGGCAGCCGAAGCAAGCATTCGACATAAAGTACTTGATGGTTAGAGATTATGTGAAGAAGCAAGATGTAAGTTTTGAGCATGTTAGTACTACTTTGATGATTGTTGATCCTATGACTAAAGGTCTGCAGGTTAATATTTTCAAGGATCGTAACTCATATGGGTCTTAGTAGCTCAATTTAGCCTTGTTTTATTCTCTAACAATTTGTCTAGGCATTATGTTTATTTTGATATACATGACAGTGCACTTTTTGGTTTTTCATGTATTATTTTGTGATTATTGGATCAATAAAGTTTGACTCTGAATGATTTATATTAAGTTCATTCATAAAGTTGTTTGACACTTTGTTAGAATATATTGTGCATTGTAATACATGGAGGGGAGTGTTTTTTAAGAGCATGACCGCCATGATTCATGTAATAATATGTTCTAGATAAAGTGATTGTTGCATGACTTTTACTTGAGTGATAAAGTCTATGGCCATATTATTATGTTTCTCTCTCATAAAAGATTATCTGATTTTAATATGTGGGTCAAGTGGGAGAATGTTAAATATTTACCATCCATTCTAGAACTTCTAGTGTAGCCCACATATAAGGTAATAAATTATTTACCTTGTCTCCCAAAGAAAATAGTATATCAGATAATATTCTGTAATTATGCATATATGGTAATTTCTTTGATGGAAAGAAACCACCATATATTAGGAGCCTCTAGGGCAATTATAATTTAAATAGAAGTTCCTAGAGCTAAAGTATTTGCTTAAGAGTCCTTAGCCTACTTATAAATACGCATATGACTCCATTAGTCTGGCATCTAACGATAGATACAAGCTAAAAGGCTCCCTAGGTCTTCTGCCAAGGTTCTTCCAAAGCAACTCTACGATACTTGAACAACAATGGCTGAAGGTACTTTCCTTGTTTAATTTTCACTGCAACGGCTCTAAGTATGTAATAAATTCCACTTTGAATATTCTTTAGGGACTTACGATTATTCCCTGTTCTTTTTCCTATAAAGAGCTCATTCGGATTTGCTGATAAGTTTTAAGTATAAAAGGTATTTTTAAGTGATGAATCTGATTTTATATGTATAAAATTTATAGTAATGTGGAGTGGAGAGGAAGTTATAGGTTTTATTCTAGAAAAAAAGGTATTTAGAGAATTAAAAAATAGTAAATATAAAATATGTAATAAAAGTCTTGGTCAAACCAAATACCTAAAATATTGTTAAAAAATCTGTAGCCAGACTTACATACTACAAGTGTAAACTTGTTATTGCTAATATTGTCATTTGGTCGATTTTGTGAAGCTTTTTACATATTTTGTCGTAATACATTATATTACTAACAATTATTTCCCAGAGTCCCAAAAAAAAAAAAGGAGAGGCCATCCTAACTGGTAATATTAGTATATATTGAATTGAAAAAGAGAGAAACTAAACACGTGATAGTATGAGATTAAGATGGCATAATGCAACAACAGATAAATATTTGTAGATGCACAAATCTACTGAAGACATAATTAAATAAATAAAAATATGCAATATCTAACAACTTAATCATTTAATTGAAACGATCATACAATCCAACATGATCCTAAAGCAAACAAGTGCCATTTTCTAAACCCCGATTGATATGCACAAGAATACAGGTGCATATACACGGATAGAAGTCATTTTTCTAACAAAATCTATAAGTTGTGTTACGATTGTATGTTTTCACGTAATAGATAGGATTTGGAATTGTGATGGAGATTTAGAAGGAGGATGTCATATTTATAATGCAGGATATGTAATGTTAATGCGATGGAAACTGATCTATTTTATTGTAATTTGTTTTTAGAATGTCTTTAGTTACGTACTTTATTGCACAATTTAAAAGGTGTAATCAACTTTGACTAAGAGTTAATGGCTTTAAGAAAGTAACCTTCGTGCTTCATGGCCAAACTCTACTGAAACACTTGAGCACCTATTCCTAATATGCCCAAAAGCAAATAATTTATGGGATCAATTCAATATACATATTTCACCGGACCATTTGGAACATACAATTCAAAACATTTGTACAACACCAAATCAATGCGCAGTAACTGCTAACAAAAATCCTCCATTAGCCATCATAACTTCTATTATCCTCCGGTCCATCCAGAAAAATAGAAACCAAAATATATTCCATAACTCTAATGCTCAAATAAGACCTTCGAACATAACTTTTCAAGCTGTGGAGTATCTGCACGGCTCCACCTTGTTCACAATCACCAAACTCCAAATGCACTTCAAAAGAAAATAATACAGTGGAAACCACCACCAAATGGGTTCTTCAAACTAAATACGGACAGTGCTTATGATGACAAAAGTAAGGCAGGTAGGACTTATACGAAACCACCATGGAGATTGGATCATTGGTTTTGCAAATTACAACTATGCATACTCTGCCATTCATATGGAAATTCTAGCCTTATATAATAGTCTAAGGCTACTCAGTAAGAACTTAACTTATTGTGGAAACTGACTCACGGGTAACGATTCAACTATTATCGTCTAACAATCTAGTTTTCTCATTCATTTTAATGGATTGCAGGCAACTATTGGAGAAGCTGCGCAACCCACAGGTGTGCCACATCTTTAGGGAAGTGAATCTTGCATTAGATAAGTTGGTCTGCAATGGGAAAGGTAAAGATTCAGCCATGGAAAATAATGCTTTGACTTTTGTATACCCACCACCCTTTATCCTTAATGAACTAAAGGAAAACCTATATGGAACTGGGACTATATGTTCAATTACCATCATGCAATAACTTCCATTTGTGTTATTCAATAAAAACTCTTTTCATTAAAAAAACAAAATACCTTGTATGGAGCAAAAACTCCTGAGTGTTAAAGGGAAAAGAGAACTCAAAAGAAAAATATTAGGCCAGCAACTTTCCTCAATGTCTAATGCAGCTTTGCAACACTGAGGACCAATTAATCGAAATCGAATACTTAGGAAAGATGTTAAAATTTCTTCAACACATCCAGGAACACTTAATAGTGATGCTAATCACATCCATCAAACCTCTCTATCACAGCCTCTTTTGTCCCGAAATTTTTTGATTGTTATAATGAAGCGTTGTTATAGAGAACATACATTATAACATAATATAATATTCGGTTCTAAGAAAAACTCGACTTTTATAGTGAATGATTATTTTATAAGAATGTTGTTATAGAGAGGTCTAACTCATGACTTTCCGATTATGAGACTGGCTACAATTCTTGGCGACTGGACTTGACATTGATTAAGTCCAAACAGGAGCTTCCACTTTCAATAAATAAAAATGAGACGAGCAACAAAACAGAAGCTACTAATTTCATCCTATGTTAATTTAAGTTGATCAAGTTTAGCTGTTAAGATATTTACATTAAGATGATGACGACATAAAATACAGCAGCCATATCATCCTATGTACCACAAACTTAGAGAAAAATCAGCCTGGGAAGAAATTTGAGGTTGAAATGTAGGTAAGGTAATCTACTTGCTAAGAAATTAGAGGCTTATAGTCGCATTTAGTATTTGCGATTGTAAACGGCGTTCTTGATAAGCGCACACTGCAATGTCGTTACTCAAATCCTAAAGTTAACAATAGAAAAAAAAAAGTAAGAAAATTTACAATCAAACTACAGAGCTAACACTCCCCACAAGACATCGCACAACATTATTCCGCTCCTCAATCAAACTTCGATCTTGAACTCCACTTATCTCAAATTTTTCCCATTTTTTTCTTTTCGATATCATAGACCAACAAGTTTAAATACCTAGTACATGAAATCAATACAATGTTTCCCTTAGGGTTGGAAGTAAATAGAAATTTACCACATGTATTTACTAAATGCTTGAGTTATGATGATAGCTCAATTGTATGCTTCACCCATATTGTCCGAGTATACTCATTGGAAGTAAGAATATACATAAAAATCTTGCCATTATCGTCTTGAAAAGTCATATGATCTACAACTGCAACTTGTCCCTTTATATCTACTAGTGTTGGTGAACAATGTTGAATGCTCGTCGATACTCCACGAGGGAATGTGATCAGTCTAAAACTTTCATCTTCGACATTGAATGCATCTATGTTACATCTATAAAAACTTACTTGATAAATGATATAAACACGAGTATCTTTTGTAGGGAAAAAATGATCCCAACCATGAATCTCTCTCCATAACCTGTCTATTCTGAGAGAAAAAAATCCAATGTCTCACTTTATAATGTCTCTTTTCATCATCAACTAAGTGTACCCTCAAAACTTTATGTTTCTTGGTAGACGGATCATAACCCAAGTGTTAAGAAGCTAGTTAATGTTAGTTGGGTAGTTAGCCAGCTGTACAAGTAGTTAGCCGGTTGTCCAATCATGTAAGTGTCATGATTCAAAATCCATAAGGTCGTGATGGCGTCGGACATCATTGTCAAGTAAGCCAATCATGAAATAATTAAGTTAAATTTTCCTGTTTTAGCATTTATGAAAATTATTACCTTTCACTTTATTGCATAATAACTAAATAAAATCTGTTAAGTAAATATAATGGTTTAAATATTCCATTTTAGCAAATATATCCCAACACATCCCAGAACCCGGTGTCACAAGTACATGAGCAAATTCTAAGAAATTCACAAATACTACAAGCTTCTCCGAAATACAAATTGGACAAGGAATTTAAAATGGTGCAGATCGACTCTGGATGATGCAGCTCGCCTAAGTCTCCAACCAGCCACGTCGCTGTGAAAGTACCTATGCAATAAAAATGCACAGCAAGTGTAGCATGAGTACGAAAATAACGTGTACTCAGTAAGTCGCTCGCCTAACCTCAGAGAGGTAGTGACGAGAGGTCGAATTAGACAATCACTAAGGTCCAACAAATTAATTTAACATAATATGATGAACACGGTAGGCATGTAAAGGTAGTAAAACAGCAAATATATAAGGCACTGAAGTCCAAATAAATACTAGAAGTAAATAAATAGTTACTACTTCCTCATTTTCCCCCAAATATCTTAAATAAACAATTACTTCTTATTTTTCCCCAAATATCTTATCACTTCAAAATCCATGAAAAACATTTAACAACTTAGCATGCGCATACGGGATAAGGACAACCGGCCTGAGCCATCATAATAATCATCTATGTGCACTGCCGAGGGTCGAACGGCCCGTACCATAAGTGCACCTTTTAATAAAATATTCATGTCTATGAATTGCCGAGGGTCGAACGGCCCGAACCATAAGTGCATCTTTCAATAAAATAATTATATATATGCACTGCCGAGGGTCGAACGGCCCGAACAATAAGTGCATCTTTCAATCTGCCGTGGCATACGACCCGCTCCCATGAGAGTGGGAGAAATAATACTTCACTCGCGGAATGTAAATTTCGAAGCGGTCACATGCGCTCATGCACAATCAACAGTCCACCTCGACTATATCGGGAAAACAAATATTCAAGTAAATGACAAATTCTCCTTTACAAATCACAAAAATTAGCATTTAAATCTTTTCTCGAAATTCATTTGCCAAGTTTAATAATATTCAAT
Organism: Nicotiana paniculata; assembly: GCA_005239505.1. Taxonomy (NCBI): domain Eukaryota; kingdom Viridiplantae; phylum Streptophyta; class Magnoliopsida; order Solanales; family Solanaceae; genus Nicotiana; species Nicotiana paniculata. Next base: position 79,330 of record ML305141.1, read on the forward strand.
AAAATTCACCTTATCAGGTATACAATTATCCATGGAGGAGTCAATTCCGACCCCGATATCAAAATTTCCACTTCCGGTTGGATTTTCTCAAAAACCTTCAAATTTCTATCTTTAGTTAAATGACTTCAAAATAATATACGGACATCCGAATTCACTCCCGATCGCCCCCCAAATCCAGAATCACCATACAAAGTTATTCTCAGGCTCAGAATCCCAAACGGACATCAATATCACTGAAATGTGCTTCAAGCCAAACTTAGGAAATTTCTTCAAAATTGCTGACTTCCACAATATACACCGAAACGTTCCCAGGTTATTCAAAGCTCGATCCGGACATACGCCGAAGTATGAAATCATCATACCAACTTGCAGGAACCTTTAAATCCTAATTCGAAGGTCGTTTACTAAAAATTTCAATCCTAGTCAATTTCTCCAACTTAAGGCTTCTGAAATGAGAATTTTCTTTCCAATTTGACTCCGAACTTCCCGAATTTCAATTCCGACCATACGCACAAGTCATAATACCTGAAATGAAGTTGCTCATGACTTCAAACCGCTGAACAACGCGTTAGATCTCAAAACGACTGGTCGGGTCATTACAGTAAGGACAACTGTAAGTTAAGTTAGTTAGAGTATGTATATAACCGTGTGTGTGCTTAACAGTGAAGTATCATAAAATAATGGAACAGTGAAATTTCCATTTCTATCAATTGCTTCTTCTGAGAATTTCTCTGCAATCATGGAGGTTCCCCTTTCTTAACATGGTATCAGGGGCCGTGAAGACGGTCAATTCACGCAAATTGCTCGAAATTAATTTAAGTTTCCAGAGCTCGTCATTCATCTCTCATTAGGTTGTATCGTCTTTGAGCAATTAGGTCTTTTTTTCTTCCCTGTGTTCTAATCTAAGCTCTCGACTTTCATTATTCAATGGCAATCAGAGGTATTGTACTAGCTCAGACATAGAATTTGAAGACAGTACTACCGGTTCAACTCTAATGGTAGATCCAATTCGTGTGGGCGGTATAGAGATCGATCAACATCATTATCTATTCCTTCAACCTTCTAATACTCCAGGTAGCTCTCTAATCTCAATCAAACTAACTGGACAGGAGAATTATGCTGTATGGAGCAGCTCTATGCGTATCAGTTTACTAGGCAAGAACAAATTAGGTTTTGTTGATGATAGAGACACTAAGGATAAATTTCCTCCTACCTTACACGAATTGTGGGAAAAATGTAATGCTATAGTTTTGTCATGGATAATGAACTCAGTTAGTAGTGAGTTGCTATGTGGCATGATGTATGAAACTAGTGCACTGAAGGTGTGGGTTGATCTTAGAGAAAGCTTTGACAAGGTGAATGGATCTAGAATTCTATCTTTGCACAGACAAATTGCTACCTTGTCTCAGGGCATTTCCTCTATGTTAGTGTATTTTTCTAAGTTGAAAGAGCTTTGGGCAAGGAGTGTATTTTTCTAATATGAAAGAGCTTTGGGCACGGTTTGATGCACTGATGCCCTGCACTAGATGTGGCTGTGAGGAATCGAAGAGTTATAGAACACTGTGGTAATCACGTGTTGCTGCAGTTTCTGATGGGTCTAAATGAGACTTATTCTCAATCTAGTAACCCGATTATGATGATGAGTCCTACTCCAACTATAAACAAGGCCTACTCTATGATAATAGGAGAGGAAAGTAGAAGGTCTGTAGTTAATTTTCTCAAACCTCTGCAGTAAATGAGGGAACAACTATGTTTAGTGGAAAAGGAACCTCTCAAGGTTCAGGTAGCTACAAGCCTAAAAGAAATACTCTGTTCTCTGACTATTGCAAATACAAAGGTCATACAAAGGACACTTGCTACAAGATTCATGGCTATCATGCAGACTTCAAACAAAAAATGAAGGTTGGACCTAACGATACTACTCAATACACATGTAATGACCCAAAAGGTCATCCTGTATATTTCTAGCTAACTCTGTATTCTGAGGTCGTAAAAACCTCCTTCTATCTCACCTCAATTTACGTGCACAGTCAGGACGTGTAGCTGGAAAGTCTTTATGTGAAAAACTGATAAAAATGATAATTTTGTATTAGAAATTTGAATAAAGTTGACTTCGGTCAACGTTGTTGGTAAATGGACCCAGGCCCGTGAGTTAACGGTCCCGGAGGGTCCATAGGAAAATATGAGACTTGGGCGTATTCCCGAAATCGAACTCCGAGGTCCCAAGTCCGAGAAATGAATTTTTAAAGAAAAATTGTTTTTTGAAAAATATAAAGGTTTTTGAAAACGAAATGTTATGTGAAACCTGTGGTATCGGGCCCGTATCTTGGTTCTGGAGCCCGGTACAGGTTCGATATAATTTATATGTGTTATCTGTGAAGTTTGGTATGAAACAGACTTCGTTTGATGTGATTCGGACCTTAAATGAAAAAATTGATGTTTAAAGAAGTTTTGAGAAATTTCATTGATTTTGAGGTTTAATTCGATGTTTATGATGTTATTTTGGTGATTTGATTACACGAATAAGTCTGTAGGATATTGTAGAGGTTATGTGCATAATTGTTTTTGAGCCCTGAGGGCTCGGGTAAGTTTCGGGTAGGTGTCGTGGCGTAAGAACATAGAAAATCCGGTGTTTATTGTTGTCTTCTGGTGTCTGGTAATTTGTGCTATTCAAACGCATAGGTTCGATCGTGAATGCACAACACTGTCCTGGGAGGGGGTGGGATTGTTCTGTGCGAACGCACCACATCAAGTGAGAACGTGGAGCACAAGATTCTTACTCTACGTGAACGCACTCAGGGGGGTGCGAATGCACAAGAGTAGAGAGAGGACCTAGGGGCTGGGTGTGTCTTACCCTGTGCAAACACGGCCCTTAGCACGTGAACGCATAGGACAAATTGATTAAGCCTTGCGAACGCGGCCAAAGGGTCGCGAACGCATAGAGGAATATTGGCCTAGTGATTTTTAAAGCTAAAAACAGAATAGTTATGGGATTCTTCACCATTTTTCACAAACCCTTTCTTCTCCACACCTCTTGGGCGATTTTTGAAGAACTTATTCACCATAGCTTCATAGGTAAGTAATCCTAACCTCGTTTTCTTCAATATTTATCATTATCTATTAGATTCTAGGCCTAAAAACATGAAATCAAAGGTAGAAATTAGAATTTTGGGTAGAGTTACGGCGTTTTGAATATTTGGGAATTTGACCTTGTTTTGGCGTCTGATTTAAAATCAAATTATGTATTCGGGCTCGTGGGTGAATGGATAATCGGAATTTGTAAAAAATTTCGAGTTCCGAGGTGCGGGCCCGGGGGTCGACATTTTAGTCGATTTTTATAATGTTGTAAAGATTGAGACTTTATTATTCAAAATTGTTCCTTATCCGTTTTATGTGTATTTTGAAGTTGTTTTAGTTGATTGTGAGCCGTCCTGAGGTCTTTCCGCTTGAGAAGTCTATTTTTGAGTACCGGATTGTCGTCTTTGAGGTAAGTATCTTGCCTAACATTGTGTGGGGGAACTACCCCTTAGGATTGAGTCTTTCTTGTTGGCTGTAGTCCGTGTATGCGAGGTGACGAGTGTGTACTCGGACTTATTTGCAATTAGATTGGCCTTTTAGGATTCTTAGGTTCTTATATTACCTGTGTATGATTTGTAATTGTTACATTTGAATCCTTGGTTGTTTTGATCCGAAACATGTCAAACCAAGTCCATTTCTTTCCAAATTTTACAGATAACTCACATAACATATATTGAACCTGTTCCGGGATCCGGAACCATAATACGGGCTCGATAACACAGATTTCACATCAAATTTCATTTTCAAAAGTCTTTCTTATTTTGAGAAAATAATTTTCTTTAAAAATTCATTTCTCAGAATTGGAACCTCGAAATTCGATTCCGGGCATACGCCCAGATTCCATATTTTCCTACGGACCCTCCGGGACCGCAAATCACGGGTCCGGGTACGTTTACCAAAAATGTTGACCAAAGTCAACTTTATTCCATTAATTATCATAAATTCGATTGTTCAACACATTTCCACATAAATACTTCCCGGCTACGCGCTCGGGCTGTGCACGCATATCTAGGTAATATTAACGGAGGCTTTCGGGGCCTCGGAACACATTTTTTGCTAAATTACACAAGATGGCCTTTTGGGTCATCACAAACACTTTCTTGGACGAGTTTATAGGGTTTTAAATAGGACTAGGCTAATTTCTCCCGTTTTTACACTTAGGTCCTTGAATTTTCTGGGCGTTTCAGGACTCGACCGCTGCCGCGGCAGAACCTAGCGCGACCGCTATGAGTTGCCTCGTGTTGTTTGGCCAACCGCGTTCCAGCCGCGGTCGCGGTGGGCTTCAGTCCAGCCATCTTCGCCCTTTTCTTGATTCTTTTCACTTGGGTTCTTTTTGGTTGGCCTTATATTCCCGTGATTGACTCCAAAACGCTCCTAAGTATCTTCCGAACGTGGATTATTTCCTGTAAAGTATAAAAACATTATTTAGAGCATTTTGTTGTCATTTTTGCACTTAAAACAACACTAAAGTATGGTTCATTAAGAGTGTAAATAGCGTTTATATAGCCTACTATCAACCAGCAATCTTATCCTTTTCTCCAATCCTCAAAATTTCAATTTCTCTCCAACTATTTTTCTTCAAATTATAAAAGAATATCCAATTTGTGTTGATTGTGTAGTTAATTAGTACTATCTCCCAATTTAGAGTTCTAAAATGAACGTAAACAACGATAACGTTGAGTACTTATTAAATCTTCAACAACACGATCCAGACGGGCAAAAATCTCACTTCTCTTCTACTGGGGTTGTAAATAATAAGGGGGTGAGAATTTCCACTCGATAATAAACAGAATAAACGAAAAAAAATTAGGAGTGCTAACACTATCCAATTCCTCGACATGAAAGATGGAGGCATTAATTAGGTTGTCCGAACTTCAGGTCTATGGTGTAAAAGGAATAATTCGGTGCTAATTAGGGCACGATATATATAGAGCGTCTTTGATGGACATCTATAAAATAAGGATCTAATAAAAGAGAATTACAAATTTGAGAGACGCACTTAAAATACATTAAAGACTTGATAGGAAGCCTGGAGAATATATCATGAATATCTCTTTATTGCAAATGATTTTTTTTTTTTTGTACTGTTAACTTGTCATGGTCCAATTTAGGATTATGACCGGCACTTAGGAGCAAGTGCCCCCAAGTAAGTCTCATCGGTATTTTACAGAAAATCGGACAGAGTTTTCCTTATTTTTGGACTATCCAAATATTTTCCTGCCTCAAAAATCAACAACCAACCATCCTAATATCAAACCAAACAATTGACAACTTATCAATTAACCAAAACAAGTCCACCATTACTAATTCACCCACTAACCACTAGAAATACTAATTTATCTCCAACTTTGATAATAAAGAACAAAACTCAACATAAGACTATAATAACAAAAGAATACTCATGACACTAAAATATTGACTATGGAGCGACTCTAAAAGTTCAAGGAAAAGACCATAACAATAAATAAAATCTCCGCCAACGCGAACAAGTGCGAGGCTCAGCAAGAACTATCAACCTGTGTGCTCTAATTAACGAAATCCTTGCACGCATCAACTGCTGTCTCTGTAAAAAAAATTTAGCGAGGAATGAGTCGCTAACTCAGTGGGTAATAACACTTAATCACAATCGTTTTTATTGGGAACAAGTCAGAAAACATGCTAGCATATCAAACAGAAAATAACATAAAAATGCCCTTTCAGAAACAATAAATAATTTCAGTCTCATCATGTTTTTCTTGTAGTATAATACAACTAATAATTCAGTAATAAACTCAGTAACCACTATATAATATCAATATTCACATTTTGGGAGGTTTCAATGAATGGATCATGTAATCAATATAACTGTGGACTTCTTCGTAAGAAGTCAAATATAACGGTAGTCCCTACTCGAGGAAAATCAGTAACAGTATGCTAGTTCTACCTTCCCACTAGCGAGGCTGTAACGGTAATCGCTAATTACAAGGTTCACCAGGTCTAACGAACCCGCCGTTAGCTACGAGATCCTTCAAAGTCTACTCCTGTTATACTTGTCTATGTATCTGTATATTCTCATAGGAAAATATTTTACAATAATATAGGGAATTTCGGTTCTTATCAAATCATGTAATTTCATTTCGATAAAAGTAAATTCAAGTAACAGTAAAACATATCTAATGACAACAAGAATATTTAAAACAACGGTAATCATCTCAAATAACTATTTCGGTATCATATCGAGTAAAAGACTTGTCCCACATGCAACTCAAAATAATCGATAACATATTCACATTAAAAATCAAGTGTAAATCATGCAAGTTATGAAAACATAAATTGCAGTAAGATTACTACTCACAGTACTCGTGCCGAAATACCAAATGTTTCACCTCGAGCCAATTCGTACAAATTCCTCCAATCAATCTATAATTACATAATATCGATCTCATGTTAATTGCCTCATTTAGGCTAAATCCCTCACTAATTTAGAATACCCAATCCTCCGAGTTTCATATTTTATCATCAATTCGCTGAATTATATATACCCATGCTATGAGTAATTTAAATTAGTCCAAAATATTTTAAATAAAAAGGTATTTATATGGTTTATTCCCTGTACTATTCAATTTCCTTAATCGTGTGCATAAATTGAAACTGAAATAATCTTATTGTCCACAATATTTCTTCTTAATTGGTAATTATCTTTTGTACTCAATACTAGACTTACCACATTCAAACCCGAATTCGATATTGTCATTACAATACAGTTAAACACCAAAACTCAATCCTTGCACCCTAACTTAATTTACACCTAACAAAGATCACATATAATGAGACTAGTTTAAGTACAAATACATCAATACCCTTCTTTTTCCAAGTGAATTTATCCTACAGTAACATTGACCAATTTCCAATCACATAATTTTCCCAGAATAAATCTTATTGGTATTAAATTTCTTATACCCTGTGAAACCCTTCAAATATATGAACTGAGATAAAAAGAATTACCAGAAGAAAAGAACCCAGATGAGAAATTCGAGTATTACCCGTAAGAACCAGTGCGTATTTAAAATTTCTCAAGGTTTGGTTCCAGTCTTTTTCTTCTTCTTCTTCTTCTTCTTCTTCTTTTCTTCTTCTTCTTCTTCTTCTTCTTCTTCTTCTTCTTCTTCTTCTTCTTCTTCTTCTTCTTCTTCTTCTCCTTTGAAATTGTTTTTTAGCGTTTTCTTAAGTTCTGCTTAGACTTAGCTGAAATCCCCTTTTCCCCCTTTCTTTTCTTTGGCAGATGGGCTACGGCCCTTTTGCAGTACTTATCCCTTTTCCTTTTTCTTTTTTTTTTTGTTTATTTAGTTAGTTCTTTTTTTGTTTAACTTAAATTATTTACTAAACACCCTAGATGACGTCATTTAAAATATTGGGGGTATTACATTCTCCCCACCTTATAAAATTTGGTCCCCGAATTTAACTCAAGTATGTACCTGTAGACTGAAACAAATGGGGGTACTTGACTCGCATAGCATCTTTTATTTTCCAAGTAGCTTCTCCAACTGTATGATTTCGCCATAAGACTTTTACGAACTCAATTTCCTTTGACCGTAGCTTTCTTACTTTCCTATCAACAATAGACATCGGTTCCTCCTAGTAAGACAACTTCTCATCAAGCGGTATAGCAAGTGCTTCAAGCACCTGAGATGAGTCTGATATACATTTCCTTAGCATTGAACATGAAAAACTGGATGAATAAAGGAGTACTCAGGATGAAGTGTCGAACGATAAGCCACCGCTCCCACTCGGTTTAGTATCTCATACGGTCCTATAAACTTGGGGCTCAGCTTGCCTCTTTTCCCAAACCGCATCACACCTTTCATAGGAGAGACTCGTAGGAACACTTTGTCCCCAATTGTGAATACTAAATCTCTTATTCTCTTATCCGCATAAGATTTTTGTCTGCTTTGAGTGATTCATAGATCAAGACATCTCTCACTGGAACGTTTGGAACAACATGGCTCAAGATTTTGTCCAACAGTTTCAGTACAATATTGATATAGTTCTAGACCGCTCCTCTCTTGTCAACATAAAGAAGAAACCAATAGAAAGCTTTAGAGAATATGCAATCAAGTGGAGAGAACAGACTGTTAGGGTCAAACCACCAATGAAAGAGGCATAAATGATCGACTATTTTCTCCAAGCTCAGGATCCTGATTACCTCCATTACATGTTGGCTGCCATTGGTAAACCTTTCGCTGAGGCGATTAAGATTGGTGAAATAGTTGAGAATGGCATGAAACCAGCAAAATTGTGAGTCATGCAGCCCTTAAGGCGACCACACAAGCAATTCAAAGCGGGCCAGGCAATTTCGAAAATCGAAAAAAAAAAGAGGAAGGATCCATACATGATGACAATAATGAAGTTTTCCAGGGTCTCAAGGAGATGTTCTATGAGATCAATAGGATTCAAGTTGGTGAGGGCCCCAGCCGTGCAAGTGTTCAGCTCATTCGTCCAGATACCTCGCTCAACAACTGGGAAGCAACTCTTCTTCCTATCAGGAAGGAGTCTTGGTAGTCTCTTTTGTTGCTTTTTCTGTATTTGGATTATTTTAAGGGCTGTAATCCAGATATATTAGTTTAATTGCTTTGCTTTGATGTTAATCCTTCTATTCTTTCAAATTCAATGAAATGAAGTTCCAGTTTCATAGTTCCCTAATTTTTATTAATTTTTTATCATTTTCAGTTTCATTAATGTTGGCTTTAAAAATATGACATGCCTGCGGAATTCATTCCCAGATCTTATAAAGATGTCTAATCTCGAAATGAATCAAGAAGTTGAGATTCTCTATATCCTAATAATTGTTGAAGAAGCGATCGAAGACACTGACTGGGTCAAGTCTCGATGGGAACAATTGAGTTTAATTGACAAAAAGCATTTGGCGGCTGTTTATTTTGGTCAATTATACCAACAAAGAATGGCGCGTGCTTACAATAAGAAAGTGTGTCAAGACAATTTGAGGTAGGACAAGTTGTTTTGAAACATATCTTTTCGCACCAGAAAGAAGCAAAAGGAAAGTTCGCCCCGAATTGGCAAGGTACTTACCTCGTGAAGAAAGTATTATCAAAGGAGCTCTAACACTTGGCAGATATAAAAGGAAAGGTGACAGTTATATCCGTCAATGCAGATGCGGTCAAGAGATACTATGTCTGACATGACTCTGTTGGGGCATTTTATACTTAGCGTTCTCAGGTTGGGATGACGAAAGGCTATCATTCTGGCTACCCAAACACTGGTCAACCCTAGTTAGCCCTTTGAAGCCTTGTTTATATTATTTCTTTGTTTTCCCCTCATTTGGAACCAATGTACTTAATCTTTTAAAAGAAAAAATATATATATATATATAAAAAAAATAAAAAAAAAAGTAAAAAAAAATAAATAAATAAATAAAATATATATATATATATCATCAAAACAAGTTCATGTTAGTTGAACTACGTCCGACCTGATTCCGAAAGGACACGTAGGCAGCCTCACTCTGGGGTTCGGTCACACCAAAACAAAAATTCACATTTCCCAGTATTCAAAGAAACTGGGGCATGATTTTATTTTATTTTTTGACGGTTCTTCTGTCAAAATGGTTCCAAAAGTTGTAATTCAGTTGAATAGTTATTTTTACCTTTCCCTGTTAAGTACCTTCTGACCAACTTTCGAGAATGCTAAGTCAGTATACTACGGGCGATGCCTCTACCATTGTAAAAAGATAAAACTAAAAGAAGAGAGTCTTATTGGTGAAAACTCTCACGGGCACCATAAGGCAATAATGAGTTGAGAGAAAGGCAAATGAGAGAGGTCAATTGGTGAAAACAAACAAAGGGAATCGTTGGTCGATTCAGGTCTTCATATATCCCGGCACAAGCATGGTTAAGACAAAGAACTCAGTTTCAAAGTGAAGTTTACAGCGGATTTTGAGAATTAGATGATTCAGACGGATCGGGCATCCAGTCCAAAGTGCATGTCATGTTCATTGAAGTCAACATATTCCTCCAGATAAGTCCTTTTTATTTTTATTTTTCTTCTCTAAAAGGTACACTTCTTGATTAAGCTATAATACCTATTAGTTCACCTTCTTGTTTTCTTTCGTACTATTATCTTTGAGTCCCTTTCAGTCTAATTTTGTCAAAGAAAAGCAAAGAAAAGGCCGCAAAATTGGTTACAATTTCCCTGTTATATGAAGCAAAACTTTCTGGGCATGAACAACATGGGCAAAGGCATAAAGCCATCTCTGATTTCGCTGACGAGCAAAAGGCTTGAAGGACAGGACAATGTGTCAAGGGTCAACAAAAGTTACTCAGTTAAAAGTTGTTTTGGGAGTAAGGTTGATTGCACCATAAACACACATGGTGATAGGCGCAAAATAGTTAGGTGTTGATGTTGAGAAAGAAGATTTTCATAAAGTAAAGACAGAATCTCTCGGCAATTTGTACGACCATCGACAGAGTTAGTTTTTCTAACAGGCGTAATGGACGCAAGGTCAAGTCGCCAAAGAAATCAAGGCCACAAAATGACCACCATTTTAAAACTAACGAATTTTTGTTTGTTCAGAACAGGAACATATCAATTTTAGGAAACGGTTCGTGAAAGGACGAACATCACCAAGTGAAGTTCGCAAATACTTGATTTCCTTATAATATACATGTAATCATGCTATTGTTAATTTCATTATAGGGAATACCCTAGCTTCACCACAGGGTACTACATTCCCTGGATGCATTACTTTTCGCCAACATACGGTACGACATTCCCTAGTAGCATCACAGAGAGCTAAGAGCCTCATCTTATTTCCAACACAGGGTACTACATCCCCTGATTGTATTTCTCATTTCTAACATAGGGTACGACATTCCCTAGTAGCATCTCAGTGAGGCACGAGCCTTATCTTATTGCCAAAAACAGGGTACTACATCCCCTGGTTGCATTTTAGTGCCGACATAGGGTACGACATTCCCTACTAACATCTCAGAGCTCCAAAAGCATGATTTTATGCAACATAGGGTGCGACATTCCCTAGTAGCATCTCAGAGAGAAACAAGCCTCATCTCATTTCCAAACACAGGGTACTACATCCCTTGGTTGCATTTTATTACCAGCATAGGGTACGACATTCCCTAGTAGCATCTCGAGTGCCATGATCCCCACCTAATTGCTAACACATGGTACTACATCCCCTGGTCTGTATTACTTTTGCTAACATAGGGTACGGCATTCCCTAATAGCATCTCAGAGTGCACGAGCCTCACCTTATTGCTAACACAGGGTACTACATCCCCTGGCTGCATTTCTTATTGCTAACATAGGGTACGGCATTCCCTAGTAGCATCCTAGAGTGCCACGAGCCTCATCTTATCATCAACACAGGGTACTACATCCCCTGGTTGCCTTCATTCTTGTTAACACTGGGTACGACATCCCCTATTATTTATAAAAAAAATGTGTCTTTTTCAATTCTTTATTATGCAATAGCAAAGATAGTTTAATGTGTTTTCAATAACTCACAAAAATTTCCCAGTGCAAACTGGGGCAAAAAATTTTTGTTCATTTTGTTTGTTTGTGATGGCTTGTAGGTTATTCTGCAAAGCACGGATTAGATGTGCAAAAAAAAAGATTCCATCTCTTGCCGGAGAAAATGGAATGTTTGATCTCAATACCACCCACAACCAACTTTGATATAATGTACGCGGAAACATAGAGTATCAAGATCCATCTTCTCATCATCTGATCAAGAAACAAGCCTGTGAAAATATTTCATAGTCTGTTATATCGGAGAGCATCAAGTTTCACTCTAAAGTCAATGAAGGAAGCAAGTCAAGATCAATCAAGACAAGACTCCAGATGGCATTTAGATAGGAATTTGTAACTCTTAGATTTCAAGAGTATGTAATTTTCTTTTCATGTTGATGTAATAGTAGGAACCCCGGATCGGAACCTCGACAGAACTTCACTCGACACTCCCTCTAAGAACACTCCATCACTCTTCTTTCACTTGAACTACATGTGACCTGATTCTCTTATAATCCGGGATTTTTAGGCAGGCTAAAATCAAGGTTCGGTCACATCTTTTTCTTTTATTTTCTTTTCTTTTCAAATAATAGTTAGGTCAAAAATTAGTCACCGTGTTCATTTTTCTTTGCCTGAAAACTCTTCATGTTTCCAAGCAAAGAGGGGCATGATGTGAACAACAACAACAACAACAACAACAACAACAACAACAACAACAACAACAACAACAACAACAACAACAACAACAACAACAACAACAACAACAACAACAACAACAACAACAACAACAACAACAACAACAACAACAACAACAACAACAACAACAACAACAACAACAACAACAACAACAACAACAACAACAACAACAACAACAACAACAACAACAACAACAACAACAACAACAACAACAACAACAACAACAACAACAACAACAACAACAACAACAACAACAACAACAACAACAACAACAACAACAACAACAACAACAACAACAACAACAACAACAACAACAACAACAACAACAACAACAACAACAACAACAACAACAACACCCAACTTCCCCACTTCACTCATGCCTCACCCCCACTCCTTCACTTCTCTTCTCACTTCCCCACTTCACTCATGCCTCACCCCTACTCCTTCACATCCCTTCTCCACTTTTCCCACTCCTCTCACAATTGACCTACACATCTATAAATAACATAAAAGGAAAAAAGTGGGGGAATGGTTTTCTCAGTTTGACACTGCAATTTCTTTTGAAGAAACGACGCACCCCCATCTTTATCTTCTTCAAGAACACCCTAACAACGACCCCCAATTCCAAGAGGAAAACATCCCCACACACACATTTTGAAGGAAGAAAGAGTCCTCATCTGCTTCTTCTTCAAGAATCAAAAACCAAAAGAAAGATCTTTGTTTCGGATTCTCAAAAATCCCATTTAATTTTATACATTTTCTGCTCAAATCCAACGCATCCTCTTCTCCTTGCCATTTTGATCAAAATTTCCCCTAATTTCTTTGATTAACTTCATTCCATTTTGAAGCAAGTCTTTATCGTATTTGGTTAGCTTGAAGACAAGAGTTCGGAGCCGCCTCCTCTTTCTCTGAAACTCAATAATTTTCTAAAATCCTAGCACAACCCAACTCTTTCTCGAATTGGTTTTCAATTTTAAAAACAGATTTCTTTTGCTCCGCCGAGGTAGCGAGCTAGAGGTCCGTTGAGTTCCGGTGAGGTTTTCAGTGCAAAGTCGCATCGTATTTTCGGTTTGAGGTTTATATTTTTGGGGTTTGTCCGAAGGCTTACCATCTGTCTTGTATAAAATGAGTTGATGCATTTCTGTGTAAATATGGAGTTATTGAAGTAGTTTACACTGCGTTAAAAGAAGCAGAACCCCGTCCAACTGATCTGTTGTTGTATTTGCAGGCATGTCCTTCCTATACTTAATGGTTTTTTGCCTAATTTAATATGTTTGATCATTTTGACTGAAATCGTGGATTTACAAAATGGTTTATTCTATGTCTTGCCACTTTATTGAAAAGAGCTCATTAATATAGTCAACGGTTAGATCTGATTTAATAAACTGAAGTACACAATGATGTGTATAGTTAATGAATAGCTTGGTTTAATTTCAATGGTTATATTCATGGATGATTAATTATGTAATAAGTAGATACAAATTTGTTGCTCATCAATAGGATTGATTTGGTAAAGTCTCATAAGGAAGAGTATGAGGTGTCGTGAATCATATTTGGGCCTATTTTTGGAGTTTTCCTCTTAGCTACACGCTAGCTCTATATCGGTAATATTAAAAAATTAAATAACTTATGAACATTGTACCTTGATTTAAGCGCAATTTAATTTATCATTGTTATTTTATACACGTTCGCGTGACATAATTACGGTTTTTAAAAATAAAATCAAGGTACGCGTTCGCGCGGCTTTGGACCTTTTTTCTTAAATAATTAAGCATGACAAATTGTTACACGTACGTGTGACATGATTTTTGACGCATCAATGCAAGCGGGTATACGTATATGTAACCCGTCTTAAGATAACTCTTTAAATACAATTGAATAATAAGAAGCGGTAAAATGTAAATGCACATAGGTATTAAAATCAGTAATTAAATAATTTAGGTCAAGTATAAATCATTAAGTGACCGTGCTAGAACCACGGAATTCAAGAGTGCCTAACACCTTCTCCCGGGTTAACAGAATCTTTACCTGGTCCTTTGGTTTGCAGACTTTTTAAACAGAGTCAAAATTTCCCCGATTTGGGATATTAAAAATAAATGGTGTCTCGGAACACCGTAAAAAAAAAAATCGGGTGACGACTCTGAAAATTAAATAAATAATCTCAAATTTGATTGTGTCACTTAAATTGAAAAAGCTTCCCTAGTCCCACCCTTATGGGGAAAAGGAGGTGTGACAATGTGTATAATACAAATAAAGCAAATGTGGTCTTATATTCATAGTAAAATTAGTTGTCTTTTAAATTCGGAAGTATTGCGAACACGTAATCAGGGAATTTTCCAAAATGGCACTTAATATATTTGTGTCATCTTAAGTCCAAAATGCACGATTAAGTGATGAATTTTCTAACTCTTAAGTGGAATTGGCACTTAATATATTTGTGTCATTCAAAACAAAGAAAATGCCCAAAAGAAGATGCCCAAAAGTTTCAATTTTGGTTTGGCATGCCAGTTTTATTGTTTGGATAGATTTGTGCGTTTAATTCCTTTTGTGGAAATATTTTTCATAAGATTTGAAGAATTTTTAATATAAATAAGAAATGGTAAAAGAGAAAATATTTTTGTAATCAGCTCGAACTATTTTCTTGCACTACCGGTACTTTATTTTTCATTTCCCGAAATAGTGTTATCCATTCAACACTATGCCTCATAATGTTCTTGTCTACATGGATCGGTATGGTTTTGGAACTTAAAAAACTTGATGTGGGATTCTATTGTTTCGTGTTATTGTCCAACTTGAATTGGTATAGTATTGCATTCCATTACTAATTCAAAAAGAGAATTAATTATTAGTTGTATTGACTTCAAGTATTATCTATAACATGCGGTCCTTGTCAATATCTAGTTTGGTCGAATAATTTATATATTATCTATAAGATATCAACTGTTGTTTTATTTTTACTTTTTATAGAATTTCTTAACCACAGATATTTTTCTCTAATTCATAAACATGACCTTAATCCAAAGCATACTCAATTTTGCAAAACAGAAACAATAAAGAGAATAAATAATACTAGAGTTCTTTGCTTCTTTATACTGCGATACGAATAATGGATAATGTGGAACTATGATATCTTTTGTAGGAATTAACCTTTTGTAGACTACAAAAATAAAAACAATTAAACATATTTGTTAAAGAATACAAGTAGGCTACCAAGAAGAAGTAGTCGATAAGGAGGAGAGTCCAAAACATGGAGTTCGAAGAAGAATAAAGAATTTGACTCTAAAGCGACTTCGTATGATCGACTTTTTAGGCTAGGGGTACCTATAGTTTAAATAGAAAAGAAACCCAGCCAAGGTGATTTACAATTATATCCTTACACAATTATATTCAATATAAATTTCGGGTATATTCAATATATAAATATTGAAGATCAAAAAAGTCGATCAATATTTCGGGTATATTTTTGTCATTCAACATTTAGCATAAATTATTCGTACTTTTATAATAATATAGATAGATAGATATAGATCAATAGATGTACATGTGTAAGTAGTAAATATTACTCCATCTGTTTCAGTTTATGTGAGAACCTATTTCTTTTTTGGTCCGTTCCAAAAAGAATGAACACTTTTTAAATTTAAAAATAATTTAGCTTAAACTTCCAATTCTACCCTTAAGGAGAAGCTTTTATAATCACACAAATAATCTGGACCCCCTTTTGATTTGTTTAGGACCACAAATATCAAAAAAAATTATTTTTTCTTAAATTCTGTGTCCAGTCAAACATGTTCAAATAAATTGAAACGGAGAGAATACTAACATACAAACTTTATCTTTTTTCTTTCTTTTTTTACTATGCTTTAAATTATATATCTCTCTATCCAAAAAAGAAGAAAAAAAGAAAAAGAGTGGAACTTTTTGAATTGCACGTTGTATTTCACGCTTTCTTAACATTTTCTCCCAAAATATTAATAAAGTTTATTAAATACTTTCAAACCTTTGAACCACAAATTTTATTAAGCTAGCGTTTATCATAGATTCCCAAATTTTTTTTGAAAAATGTGATTTAGATAAAGTTTGGTCTGAAGATGAAAATGTGTTTAGACATTAGTTTTTAAAACATATTTTACTATTTTTTTTTTGAAAAAATATGAAACATGACTTATACCCACAAGTTATAAAAACCATCGCAAATACTCAACAGTACATTCATCAATAACATTCATTATATCATCGCAAATCATAGTCCTGAACATAAATAAATTGGTTCAAAATTATCATTTTTATAGTGAACTACATAATACACTATCAGATGGCCGAGAAGACAAAACAGCATTGTTGCAAAATAATAATGATGGGCTCTTTTATAAAATACAAAGTTTGAGAAATTTTAAAAAAATATATAATAGTAATATTTTGGGTCAAAACCAACTCTTGAGATGGTTTTGGATTTTGGTTTTGAGTTTTATGAATTTATCAAAATATGGATAAAATTTATGAACAAATATGCATTTGCCAAAAAGAATATTCAAACATATTTTGACAAAATTTATGACCAAACGGGTCCTAAAATTTGGCTTTAAATCACAAATTCTATCGAACCAATCCTAACTAACTTACCATTGAGCTTGGTTCCTAATTGATAGTGAGAATGATCAAGAGGGGCATTAATTAGGAGGGAAATTTGGGTTTGAATCTACTTTATTCATAGAAGAGATGATGATATGTTGTTTTTACTCACCCACAGGCAATGACTTCTTCCAAAAGAATATACAGTAATTAGGATCATAGTATAATAATACTAAAAATAAGGAATTCGGAAACTGTCATCAGATACATCCTAAGGATAAGAAGCTATCTGCGTAACTACAAATATCAATAATATGAACTTCTTCCTCGAGAAAATAGTTATCCACCCATATTATAAAAATTGGTTGGATAATAATCTTTTTAAAAACGGATTAAATATGGATAACAATCATATTATCTACTTAGAAAATGGATAACCAATGAATAGCAAATGAGTTTAACTTTTGCATTTGTAAAACTTCAAGTTGGGGGTGTTACGTTTCTCAAGTTTAAGAGACTAGAAATTCTTCCAAAGTGATTATATTCAAGAAGTCATGGATAACATGATTATATATATTATCCGCCGTTTTACCCGTTTTTTATGTGTATTAAATATGGGTCAGATCGTCCGGTTTGCAATTCCCGTTTTCGACCCGTTCATATCCGGCTTGACCCCTCCGTTTTCCATCCTTACCTCCAACTATTCTACCAATCATAAAAGAATATATTATTGATTTGGCTTCAGGCCGGAGTTAGTGAAGAATACCATCTCACCATTAGCTTGGTGTCTGTGATGACCCAAAACGTCATCTTATGCGTTAGAACCCAATTATGTATTTTTAAGCTTTAAACACCTCATTTTATCCTTTCACAATTTGCGTGCGCTGTCCGAGAGTGTTTCCGGAAAGTTGTTATTTTAAAAACTAAGAAAAATAAGAACTTTTGCCTAAAAACTTCATTTGAGTTGACCTCGGTCAACATTTTTAGTAAACGGACCCGGATTCGTATTTTGACGGTCCCGATAGATCCGTACCGTGATTTGGACTTGGTCGTACGCCCAGAATCGAATTCGAAAGTCCCTAGTACGAGATATCAGACTTTGTCGAAATTTGAAATTTAAAGCCTTATGGAATTCAAAATGTTTGACTAAAGCTTGACTTTTTGGATAGCAGGTTTGTATTTTGGTTCCGGAACCCGGTATAGGTCCAATACCATATTTATGACTTGCCTGTGAAATTTGATAAAAAATGGAGTTGGTTTGACGTGATTCGGACGTCTGGTTGTGAAAATATAAGTTTCAAAGTTTTCTTGAAAATTTTATTTGATTTGGTGTTCAATTAGTAGTTCTAGGTGTTATTTTAGCGAATTGATCGCGCGAGCAAGTTCGTATGCTATTCTTAGTCTTGTGTGCATAATTGGTTTAGAGCCCCGAGTGCTCGGGTGAGTTTCAGATAGGCTACAAAGTGAATTGAACTTAGAAAATCATAGTTGGTGCATCAGGTCTGCAGATTTTCTCGCAAATGCGAGCCTCGCATTTGGGAAGAGACTATCGCATTTGCGAGCAGTGGGATGGAAGGTAGACCTTCGCATTTGCGAAGTTTTGGTCACATTTGCGATCTTCACTTGTCCGCATTTGCAAACAATTGTTCGCGTTTGCGGGTTCGCAAAGCCGCAAATGCGACACGTGCAGCTGAACAAAAGATGATTTAGACGGAATTTTTGATTCATTCTTCAAATTTTCAAACCTAGAAACATAAGAGGTTATTTTCCAAAGAACTTTTCTTACCCAAATTATTGGTAAGTTATTTTAAACTAATTTCTTTCAATCTCTCACTACATTTCCTAAGATTACAACTTAAAATCTAAAGTTTTCATGGTGGAATTGGGGGGGTTTGGGTAGAAATTAGGGATTTGGTAATTTGGGGATTTAGACCTCAAATTGAGGTCGGATTCAAAACAAATCACATAATTGGGCTCGGGGGTGAATGGGTAATCGGGTTTTGGCCCGAATTTCGGATTTGGACCAAGCGAGCCCGGGTGTTGACTTTTTCACTAATTGCCTAAATTGAACTCTTTACAATTGTGGGAAGTTTCTAAAACTTAAATTGAATTGTTTGGTTGGTAATTTTCTAGATTCTATTGGTTCGGAAGCTTGAACGGAGTCGTGGTTGAGCTTTGAGTTTGGTCGTTGGAGCGAGGTAAGTGTCGTGGTTAGCCTTGACTCGAGGGAATAGGAATTGTTTGTCTAATTGCTACTTGTTTTGATATTGGGTATAACGTATATGTGGTGACGAGTACTTATGCGTTGTTGCCGGGTTATAGCATGCGGGTTGGCTTGTTCCATGTAGTTTATTACTTATTTTGAGACGTTATCCATGCTTAGATTAGTGACTTGCTAAATTGATAGCCTTATTATGTTTACGGACTTTTGGTGATAATTGGGAATTGAATTTAAAGTTAAAATTTGTATTGTGGAACCATTGTTGAGGTAAAGCCTGTTATTGTTGAATTCTATCTTCCCGCTCTATGTTGTTCATTGTTTTGTGGTGAGGGAGAGTGTTAATGCACGAAGGTGATGCCGTGCAACTTCTTTTATGGTGTTTACTTGTTTTTACTAATTTAAGGCTTATTGATTGTTCTGATTATCACATCTGTAATAGTTCTTATATCTTGTTTTTCCGTTAGCATGTTCCCCTCCCAACAGTACATGTTTTAGTTGTTATTGTTGTTTTTCTTGTACATATACTGTTGTTATCTGCACATGTATAATATGTGGGTGTCTTGTCTTAGCCTCGTCACAACTTCCTCACATATGAGTATATTGGGTCGGTTGTACTCATACTATATTCTGCACTTCATATACAGATTTTGGTACCGGCCCTAGTTGATTGAGAGGTTAGGTACTGAATTTGCTGTCAGGAGACCCAAGGTAGATCTGTTGGCGTCCGCAGACCCTGAAGTCTCTTCCTAGTTTTATTATTTACTGTTTCTTTACTTCAAAATAGTGTATTTTCCTTTTATGACTCTGTTTGTAGTAAATCATAGTAGCTCGTGAGTTGTGACTCCAGATCCTAAATGTTTCAGATATTACAGGTTTATATTATTCCGCAAAGCTGTTTTAGTTTCTGGTTTAGCTTAACTGTTCTTATTATTGAAAATGGCTAAAATTGGCATTAAGAATCCTCTAACGTTGGCTTGCCTAGTAAGTGAAATGTTAGGCGCCATCACGGTCCTGACGGTGGGAATTCCGGGTCGTGATAGTGTCCATATTTCATATCACAAATTTATTAGGACCGAAAAAAGCAGTTGTCATGCGGAATCTAGTAAAGCAAATCTTAAACGACGGTAAATCAAACAACAATAGAGAAATATACCAAAAGAGATACAAACATTTAACATGGTTCGGTCAATTGACTTACATCAACGGCAGAGATGAGCAATCCACTATATAAAAATAGAGTACAAAATATCGAGAGAACAACCTCAAGAGGCAAACACAGGTGACATACTAACATTTGTCCCGTAAAGTTCTCCCCCAAACACGACACTGAATGAGAAGGAAGGATCCATAATTTATAGAAGTCCAAACCTTTTCCTACAAGAAAAAGAACTAGCCAAACATCAATTAGGATAAATATGTTGTCATTCCTTCGAGAAATAGGAAAATTAAATATGTTAAGAAAATTATGACAACACCTAGCAAAATTCTCATATATTACGGAATGCACATTCACTAGATAAGGGGAATGACTTCTTAGTTAAGTTCTATGCAAAAAAACAAAAAACAAAAAAAAAATGGTTTATCACTTAATCTGCAATCAAGAGGGTGGGATATTTTATGAAAAAACTACTTTTTTTTAAAAAAAATGTAAAAATTCCCCTGCATCCTTCCAATACGACCTGAAAATGAAACACAAAGTCATGCTTTTTTCTATAAATACTTCTTCACTGAACTTTCGTACGATTACATACTAAATGGTAAAAACAAAGTTCAAATGAAATTTTAACTGCTGCGTCGTGGAGTCTATTAAAAATTTCATAATTACCCTTTTTAAGAGTATTAGGTAGAGAGGAACTATGTTTTCAATCATACTTAACTTCATCATAAGATGATGTTTAAAGTTCAGTTGCGAGTGAAGTGATATTTTTTAAGTTCGGATTGGATCGGAATTTTTAAGTTCGGTTTCGAGTGCGTGAATATTTTAGATTTTCGGTTTTGAGCTTATAAGTTGAGATGCTTTTTCTTTTTAAAAAAATGAATATTCAAATGAAGTACTCATTTTAAATAGTTCCTTATTCTCACCGCAATCACCCAAATGAAGTATTCAAGTATGAAATTATTATTAAAAAAATACAATAGAGACATTAATACGGCCGATAAGAAGTAGAAATAGTAAAATCATGTCTAAATAGAAAGTATTCTCATAGTAACTTAGTGATTAATATTGAATATATGAGATAATATCTAATGGATAGGGTGTTGAACTTATTACTATAAACATATGCATAATGGACCAAATATAAAGTATAAGAATTCCGGATTTTCGGATATCCAAAAATTCGAAGTGTCAAATCCAATATTCAAAAATTTTAAAAATTAAATTCAAAATCCAAACCAAAAATTCGAATTTCGATTTGGATTTTGGGTTTGCCCAAACTATAGCAACACCTACTAAAAACTAACATACTCAAATCTCCTGATGATCTGATGAGATGATAGGCCCTCAAACTTAGCGAGGTGAAAATCTAGTCGGTGTCCATTTTCTCTTCCTTCTCAATGTTTTTACTTGCAGAGGCGCGGATTCAAAATTTGAATTTTATGGGATCAAATTCGTAATTCTATCACATTATATTTAATTTACTGTGTTCAAAATCTATTTTTGCACTTATTTAGGTGGAGTTTCAACATATATACAAGCCTAAGCCGAAATTACTGGGTTCAGATGAACCTATAACTTCTTCAATGGCTATGCTCCTGTTTACTTGACCATAGCTTGATAGTCCAATCATGAGATACGGAGGCAACGTATTTCCCATCTCCCCTAAATAATTACTTGTCGGACTAATAAAAAAATAGTGTCAAACAAAGCAAAACGGACGGAATACTGACTTCTTTACTGAATCTATGACTAGCATACTTAATGGAAAAAATAATTGATTTTGTTTGGGCGTAGGCAGGATCACAATGAGCGGGAAGTGCACGGTTAGTCACTAATAATACATGTGTTTATTTTTAAGCCACTGTTTAAAATATCTTTTTAGTCTTTAGACACTGTTTTAATAAACTTTACTTGTCCGGACGAAAATATCCTTTTGCTCATAAGGTTCAGGACCAAGTGTCCTTAAATTTTGAACTTGGAATTCTAAGTTCAGGGTTTCAGGACCAAGTTCAAAAGTTAAGGACTACATGTCCTTAACTTTTGAACTTGTAACTCTAAGTTCAGGACTTCAGAACTACGTATCCTTAACTTTTGAACTTGTAACTCTAAGTTCAGGACTTCAGGACTACGTGTCCTTAATTTTTGAACTTGGAACTCTAAGTTTAGGACAACCTGTCCTTAACTTTTGAACTTGTAACTCTAAGTTCAGGACTACATGTCCTTAACTTTTGAACTTGAAACTCGAAGTTCAGAACTATCTATCCTTAATTTTTGTGCGTGTAACTCTAGATGAAGGACTAAATACAAAATAAAATATATGGCAATAATGTGTTATAGGAATTTCAATTTGTAAACAAAGAAGATGGGTTTACGTGCAGCTATTGGGAGAAAAGAAAATAAATTGAGTTCTAATTAAGTAATAACTCTGGAATATGGTGCCTAAACAAAGTGCACTTTTGACTATTAATTGTGACAAAGTGTGTTCTATTGAACAAATAGGAATGGAATAAAGAAAGTGAAAAAGGAACAAGTAGAAGAGTTCATGTGATGTAAGGAAAGAATCTGAAAATGACGTATTTCCGTTTGAGAAGGAAAGGGTAACATTATCTTTTCATTTTAATTTTAATAGGCTATTGACTACTTTTGCTCAGCATTAAAAATACTGGATAAAAAGTAAATACTACTTTAAAAAGTGGCTACCCCACACAATTTTTACTCACGGAGAAAGTGCACGGTTAGCCACTAATAACACATGTATTTACTTTTAAGCCACTGTTTAAAATATCTTTAGTCTTTAGCCACTGCTTTAACAAACTTTACCTGCCCGGACGAAAATACCCTTTTGCTCATAAGGTTCAGGACCAAGTGTCCTTAAGTTTTGAACTTGTAACTCTAAGTTCAGGACTTCATGACTACATGTCCTTAAATTTTGAACTTGGAACTCTAAGTTCAGGACTTCATGACTACATGTCCTTAACTTTTAAACTTGTAACTCTAAGTTCAAGACTTCAGGATTACATGTCCTTAACTTTTGAACTTAGAACTCTAAGTTCAGGACTTCAGGACTACATGTCCTTAATTTTTGAACTTGTAACTCTAAGTTCAGGACTTCAGAACTACATGTCCTTAACTTTTGAACTTGTAACTCTAAGTTCAGGACTTCAGGACTACGTGTCCTTAACTTTTGAACTTGTAACTCTAAGTTCAGGACTTCAGGACTACGTGTCCTTAACTTTTGAACTTGGAACTCTAAGTTTAGGACTACCTGTCCTTAACTTTTGAACTTGTAACTCTAAGTTCAGGACTACATGTCCTTAACTTTTGAACTTGGAACTCGAAGTTCAGAACTATCTATCCTTAATTTTTGTGCGTGTAACTCTAGATGAAGGACTAAATACAAAATAAAATATATGGCAATAATGTGTTATAGGAATTTCAATTTGTAAACAAAGAAGATGGGTTTACGTGCAGCTATTGGGAGAAAAGAAAATAAATTGAGTTCTAATTAAGTAATAACTCTGGAATATGGTGCCTAAACAAAGTGCACTTTTGACTATTAATTGTGACAAATTGTGTTCTATTGAACAAACAGGAATGGAAGAAAGAAAGCGAAAAAGGAACAAGTAGAGGAGTTCATGCGACGTAAGGAAAGAATCTGAAAATGGCATATTCCCGTTTGGGAAGGAAAGAGTAATACTGTCTTTTTATATTAATTGTAATAAACTAATGATTACTTTTGCTCAGCATTAAAAATACTGGATAAAAAGTAAATACTACTTTAAAAAGTGACTACCCCACATAATTCTTATTCACAATGAGGATAGATAAACTCATAAAAGTGTGATATATGAGCATGTAGGATGGGTTTGCAACAAATCTTCGAGTCTGCCATTTAGACTGTAACTTTTTTTTAACACAACAGAGTGCTTATATTCTTCATAATAATGTTTACTCCCTCTGTTAATACATGTGCTACTCTGTTAGTGCAGTTGGAAAATATAATGTCTATACCATTAACAAATAATATTTTGATTATTGCAAAAGGATACTATAGGAATTTACTTCATTCTAAAGTGATGCAAGAAGATATTCGATTTTCTCCCTTCTAAAGAAACTAAAGATAAGAGGTTAGCCCTCGTACCTATATGAGGTTAAGCTTTGCCTCCATTATTGCATAAGGCTGAGTAATATCTTTATTATCTGCATGAGGCTAATTTTTGTCTCTATTCTTGCATAAGACTGAACACTGCTTTTATTATCTGTTATGAGGCTAAGCTTTGTGTCCATTCTTGCATAAGGCTATAAGAGGTTGTCTGCATAATGTAAGGATAATAGGATATCTGCATAGCTACAAATACCAATAGTCTCAACATCTTTTCCAAGTTCAGTTGTTTCGATTTTTGACGGCCTCCAAATCTTTTCTTCTAATTATAAAAGGAAATCCAATTTGGCCCAAGCCACAAATTAGTGATGAATATCATATCATCATTAGGGGTGGCAAATGGACGGGTTGGGCTGAATTTGGACGGGTCAAGATGGGTTAGGTCAATAAATGGGTCATTGATAATCCAACCCAAAGTGCACTTGGGTTAAGATGGGCTGGTCAAGATGGGCTAAACAATGGGTCTTAGCCAACCTGTCCAACTTGACCCATGTTTTAGAACCATGTTCATCTTGCAAAAAAAAAAGTCTTTTACCTTAAAATGTGTAAGTTAAAAAATATTTTGCGGGAGGGGTGATGGTGGTGGTGGTGTGTGTGTGTGCAAGAGAGGGGGT